>JBBBDQ010002054.1:985000-1057500 GCA_037127315.1 Ascarosepion bandense
CTTACATTTAAACTCCTGGAGATTGTATCCGTCGGGGAAGCAATCGTGTGGAAGAGAATTCCACAGTCGGAAAGTGCGAGGAAAGAAACTATTGGAGTAGAGGTTGCGGTTGCATTTTATCGGTTTCACTGTAAAAGGGTTGGATCTAGTTGCTAATCTAGTATCTCGTTCAAATTCGTATTTAGGGGGCACTAGTGATCTAAGTTCATCGGAGCAGAAGCCGTGAAAGTATTTATAGAATGATAGAGAAGAGATTTACAAACGACAACTCCATACATCTATTTTTCATACAAATGCGTATAAGTTTTTCATATTTCTTGTAGAAATTAGAATAAGCCAATAGAAGATAAATCTAAACGATTTCTCGTGTGTGAATAATGAGACATGCAATGTCGTTACGCTTCGCTACGCTTCGCTACGCTGTCATGTACATATATCTTTAGATAAATATCGCGCACTTAAACTCTCTAAGTCAATACTCCCACACATGCTACTAACACTACCAACAAGAATTCCGTACCTAATTCCAGTCAAGTACCTTTTTCAAAACATCCTCAAGACTATTTGTGTCAAGTATCATTTTGTGTAGTGTTATCTAACCACCTACGAATCCATTAGTTATTTACACATACCAGTAAGTCTATAATGCGTATAACGTTTTCATTATTCATTCAGAATAATGCGGATGTGTGGGTTGTGTAAGGGATAGTAGATTCTACTAAGAATTCGGTGATCCGAGTTCAAATTTCTTTCGTGGTCGTTACATTCACTTAACGCAAATACTCTTTGGAAAGGTATAAATTCATCTCATCTCCACTCCGGCTATGGGTCAAATAATAGGATTTATATCTGGAAGATTATTTTATACTGACTGAATTGTTAATGCCATATTCCCTCGCAAAAAAGAAAATAAGGGTTATTTTTCTAATCTAAATTATGTTTCGCCCTTAAATAACTCACAAAGGGTTGATAAACAGTAAAAAAAAAAAAAAAAACAATCAATCAATAATAAGAATTTCTCCAGAGAAATATAAAGAAAAAATATATTCATTTACACTATTTATATTTGAATTAATGATCTCATAATGTTGTTATCAAAATGTTTCGTCAAAATGTTGTGTCATCCGGCCTTCTTCAGGTGCATACTGATCTGAGTAACCTACATGAAATTCAGAACTGCACCCATTATTTAATCCACGGGTAGACTGTTATCGTTCTACTACACATGAATTCCTTGCATTCACTTACGCGCAAATACCCTTCGGAATGTTATTAATCCGTCTCTTCTCTCCAATTATGGGTTAAATAATAGGACAGATTGGGTTCTGTAGCCTTTGCTGACAACCAGTCTACCGCAGAAAGTAATGGCAACCTACTGCGGGATAATCTTCTGCCCAGTCAGTCATGTCTCTTTCGAGACATGATCGCCCAAAGCGTGTATCAAGTATGGCACTTAACTGATTGATTGACTCATATCAGGTTTTTATTTTTAGTGATTAGTTATTGTTCGCTCGTTTCCACTACCCCACCCAGGAATTGAACTCATAGCCACAATGTTACCAAATTCACGAACCAATGCATTAATCCACTAGTCCATTATCCCTGAAGTGAACTTGGAGCCTTAACTCTAACCTGCTAACTTAACAGTTCAGAATTCCTTTTAGGTTACCCAGATCAATATAAACTGATGAAGGCCGGAAGACAGAACGGTCAAAACGTTGTAATAACAACAACAAAGATGATGATTAGAGTCCAAATATAAATAAATAAATAACTATAATCCCTTATTCCAGTAAATAATAATAATAATAATAATAAGCTTATAAGTAATGAGGTGTAAATGAGAGTGAAAGAAGTCACCATAAAAGAATGAAAGAAACAGTGCGTAAAAAGTACTATAGCAGGCTACGACTGATATTAAAAACTGAATTGAATTCTCAGAACAGAATTATGACCATTAATAACCTTGACATCTAAGTGGTCCAATATAGCTTCCTTATCTTGAACTGGACTCTAAACGACATCAGACGAATGGATTCTAAGACAAGAAAGGTCCTTTCTAAACATAAGATGCATTATCCATACTTGCCCCAAATGAATATAAAAATCGTCACGATAGAGTGGGGCAATATTTACACTGGACAGACAATATGCAAACAGTATGGAAAATATGAAAACAAACACTGGTATGAACATCACCCAGCACCGGTTACAGAAATAGAAGATGTTACTATTCTATGGGATTACACCATCTATACAGATAGAAACACTGAAGCAAATAAGCCAGACGTCATTGTCAAAAGCTCAAAAGAAAAAAACTTGCTTATTAACTGTTAAAATATAAAGACCTGAAAATTGAAATAGAAACAAATGTAGAAATTGAAAACAAGTATCGTACCAGTGATAGTAGGTGCACTTGGAATGATAAAAATGGAACAAAAACACATTGAAAGAATCCCTAGAAACCCCAACTTAAGAGATATACAAAAATTGTCTTGTTAAGTACAGCCCACACACTAAGGAGAACTTTGTCTATGTAACGCTAGCAATGTTAAGGAGATATGAAAAAACATGAAATGGAGCCATAACGACACACCACGACCTGCCTTAGGTCTCCCTGTAGATTTGGTAGGTAGTGCGACCATAGCAGAAATTGATTTAGAATAAAAAATGACATAATAATAATAATAATAATAATAATAATAATAATAATAATAATAATTACTTCAAAAGTCGGCAATGCTTGGGACAGTCAAAATTCTGAGAGGTAATATAAACACACGTCCCAGATTCATTTGTTATAAAACAATGTAGTATATTTTCAGTGAATGTACAAAGTTGGCATACGGTCAACATAAAAAAGTCATGATAATTATGCAAAAATGATGCATTACAAATTATGCAGTAAATATGAATTGGATTAGCAGAAAAACATTAACTCCAGAAACTCTTCTTTGTATAATGAGCAGTACAACATTTTGTAGGAAGAATTCTACAGAAATCGGACATTGCGGTAATAGATAAAGAAAGAACATGCATTATTATAGATGTTGCATGTCATAGAGACGATGGAGCAATCGACAAAGAAAACAGACAGGAAAACTATGATAGTTCCAAATGGAAATGGTACAATTTTTGGTCACTAAAAACAGTAGAAGACACCTCCATTGTTGAAGCTCTTGGCACCATAATGACTAATCTTCCGAAGTTACTACAGAAGATTAGAGATCACTGACAAGATTAAACACTTTTTTTTAATCGTTTCACACCAAGCAAGGCGGTAATGCCACTGATGCGCAGGGGGCTACATAAGAGAAAAAGATTAGATAGAAGGAGAGTAAAGAGAAAGACGAACCAATTACAAAGGGTGTCAGAGAAGGCAGCAAGAGAAGGATGGGAATACAGGTGTGATGACAGTTGCAAAGGTAGAGAGAAAGGAAAATATACAGGGTGATGTAGAAAGAACTGGAGTCAAGTGGTTAAGAGAGGAGTATTGACATTGCATTTAAATTTCTGGAGGTTGTAGCCGTCTGGAGATCAAGAATATGGAAGAGAGTTCCACAGGCGGGAAGTGAGAGAAAAGAAACTGATGGAGTAAAATTGTCGGCTGCATTTGGTTGATCTAACTGTGAATGGGTGGGACCTTGTGGCCAGTCTGGTTGCACGAGTAAACTCATGTAGCAGGGGCACTAGTGACTTAAGTTTGCCAGAGCAGAAGTCATGAATATATTTATAGAACAGACAAAGGGAGGCCACATCCCGTCAGTGAGAAAGTGGTTGGAGTCGAGCCACCAAGTCGGTACGTATCACATTACGGATTCTCCTTTGGAGCCTGTCGAGAACACTGAGATAAACAGCGGGGGCGCCTGACCAGAAAATTACTACACTCTTTGAAACTGCTCCTATACGCTGAAGATTTCTCGTCCCATAATGAAAATACAACGCCTAAATTCACTGCTGTTGTGCAGTTGATACTTTGATTTCACTTCCAATAAAATTTACTGTTTGCAGATCAAATAATAATTGTTTGAAGATAGAGCAGTTTGAAACAACCAAAATACCGAGAAAGTTTTTTATGTATAGAGGTGAGAAAAATGGCAGAAGCCATGTCGATTTTGATAAATCACTCCTGATCATTAAATTACGAAAGTTCTGCTTCAGAAAGTAAACGTGAAAACAATAATAGCTCACGTGGTTTTTGATCTTAATTAATTACAGGTGTTAATACGAACATGTTTTGATTAGGGTGAATTAAGATTCGGTTCAGTTAATACCCCGTTCAGTACGATATATTTCCTTAATAGTTGTCTGACCTCAACTAATTGGACCTTTACCAAAGAATGTGCCAGCCTAGACAACTTGGGTGTTACCTCTAGAAACAAAATGACAAACGCAACCGAATACAAAACCTCCACATTAAAGAAGGGATCATAATAATAGCGCAAATCAGAGTAGCGAGAGATTAAGACAACTGAGAGCTAGAAAATGGAAGAATTAAAATTGAAACGATCTCCCAAAGCAACACAAAATCTCACAGATTTATCATTACTAAATTCGAAATCGGTTGTGGGTGAGTCTAGCAACTCTGTCAAAAACGATAGTAGCAACAGCACTTAAATTGGGGAGGCAGTGATCCTCTATTCCAAGTTTACATTACGTTGTTAAAATAACATAACATGTTCGATTTACACGTTTGTGTTTACCCTATTGTTATTATACCCTCCTAAGAGGAATGGACTCTTCCTCTTGTTATATATGATTACCTGCGTGACTTACGGAAAGCAGTTAACTGCCTTGCGCATTGTCGAACTCTCTGCCTTCGAGCGCAAAGTCATAACCCAGTCGAAGCTCCGCCGAAGGGTAGAGTCTCGACTGGGGAAAATTAGACAGAAATTTTAGGCCGGGCTATACGGCCAGGAGGACCCACATTAAAAAGGCCTTGTGCCACATTTTGCTCTAGTGGGGTGGGGGGTAGCTGAATACTGCAGTTAACTGCCTTGCGCATTGTCGAACACTCTGCCTTCGAACGGAGATTAATAATCCATTCGAAGCTCCGCCGAAGGGTAGGGTCTCGACTGGGGAAAATTACAAATTTTAGGCCGGGCTATACGGCCCGGAGGACCCACATTAAAAAGGCCTTGTGCCACATTTTGTCTTAAGTGGGAAGGCAATTGAAAACGGCAGTTAACGAGAGCAGATAACAAGACAGTTAACAGGAGGATCAGTTAACGATATCTACTCGTCAGTCAATCTTCTTCTTCTTCTATGTGCCCTGTCCATTCAGGACGTAGGCGATCATGGATCTCCACGTCTCCCTATCCCTTGTGGCTCTTAGTATGTTTGTTCCTGTTGCTCCTGGCAACCCCCGTTCCGTCATCCACCTGATCAGACCCTGCAAATATGTTATCCGCTGCCTTCCTCTGTCTCTCCTTCCTTCTATCTGTCCAGTCAGTATCAGGTTCTCCAGGCTCTCCTTCCTCATTACATGTCCCAGGAACTTCAGTTGTCTCTTTCTGATGCTCAGCATCAATTTCCTTTTTGTTGCCATTCTTTCTAACACTTCGTCGTTGCTTGTATACTCAGTCCACGATATCCGTAGCATCCTTCTGTAGAACCACATTTCGGCCGCTTCCAGTTTTGTCCTCATTTTCGATGATATTGACCAGCATTCACAGCCGTATTGAAGAATAAGCAGCGTAATAATACTTATTGTTAACACTTCTTTTGAATATCTTGTTTCTTGTTAGACTAATACACTGTTTTGAACCTACCTTCTTGTTCCGTGTCTTACTTCAGGCATAAACCGGTCACTACAACTTTGCGGAGAAGTTTCGCCACAACTCCACAATAAATTTGTGACTAAAATCCGCAACACCTATGAACTCGTAAAGCAACGGAAGAACAAAATCCAAACAACAAATTTAAAAACACACCATAAATCTTCTGTGACTAATGAACCATATTTCTCATACTCTGTCTAATTTTTCCACACCATATTATATCCCTACTTGTTCCTTAGTTACATTCGACATCAAGGTCTCTGATCAGGAGATTGTAGTCTTTGAATCTTACCACTTGATTGTTATAGTTCCCAGATCCACACTGACCCAGGATGGTAGCCCTTGTCAGGGTCCCAGCTATGGGCAAACAGTGAACCACCAAACAAAACACTATGGAAGTTTAAAAAATATTTTTATAGTAAAAATACAAGCAGAACATTTTTATATAAAAAATTGCCAACAGTCAGTCAGTTTAGGTGCCATACGTGATACACGCTTGGGCGATCATGTCTCTTTCGAGACATGACTGACTGGGCAGAAGATTATCCCGCAGTAGGTTGCCATTGCTTTCTGCGGTAGACTGGTTGCCGACCAAGGCTATAGAACCCAATCTGTCCTACTATTTAACCCATAACTGGAAGGAAGAGACGGATTAATACCTTTCCCAAGGGTATGTGCGCGTAAGTGAATTAATAATTCAATGTTGTATACTTAAGAATTCTTGATAAAATTCAAAAATAAAACTGCAATGTTATTTGTCCTTACCTGGTATCTCGGTTTTAGTTACTTTTCAACCGCGATAATGTAGCTTCCCTGTCCATTTTCTATAAAGATTTCATAGTAATTGTTCTGTTGAACTTTCCTCTATTGTACTTAGACTTTATGAATTTTAGCTAAGTACTAGATTGGCAGCTTGGTCTTATCTGTTTACAGTTGAATTGGCTAGATGTAGCTGTATGTTCTGTGGTAGCGAATTCTTTTTCTTGCACTTTTTGTACATGGAACTCTCTTCCGGCTTCTTACTTCTCTGTCAACTTTGATCTTCAAAAATTTAAATGCAATGTCAATCATTATCTTCTGTCTTTTTAATTCCTGTTCTTTTATTGACCTCGCTCCTAAATGATGCTTTTTCTCTAACACTTTTTAACCGCTTGTGTCTTAGTAACTTTATTGTCTTGTTTGGGGTAAAAATGACTAAAAAAAAGCTCAAATATTTAACGATGTTGTAGGAGAACTTCCATGGGGATCGTTGTCATGGAACTCCCAAGGAGATTATTCAATCATTAACTTGAAAATTAAGATTCATCAGAAAATTCGCATAGGAAAACGGTAAAAGTTCACGGGTATTTCCAGTAGTCTACAAGGCACCGTGACTTAGGCACATATTTTTCTTGATGCAGTTCTTTGACTTTGTTGTGAACTATTGAACTGGCTAAAATTTATCCCCTATAATTTTGTTATTCCATAAAACGTAAAAAAAATTGTCAGCGGGCAATAAGATGGTGTTGTATCGTGAAATGAAGAGATACACAGTGAAATGTAGATCAGTCAGTTAAGTGCCATACGTGATACACGCTTTGGGCGATCATGTCTCGAAAGAGATATGACTTACTGGGCAGCAGATTACCCTGCAGTAGTAGGTTGCCATTACTTTCTGCGGTAGACTGGTTGCCAGCCAAGGCTATAGAATGCAATCTGTCCTGTTATTTAACCTATAAATACAAGGAATAGACGGATTAATACCTTTCCCAAGGGTATTTGTGCTTAAGTGAATGCGAGTAATTCAACTGGAATTCGAACTCGGCTCCTCGATTTATCATTCCGAGTCTATAGCCCATGCACCACAACGCACAAAATATAAATAAACTACTTTATTACCAGAGTGGTATACTCAAGAGGTATATTCAATATTTACAGTCTCTCGCAGTAGTAGATGTTAACTCTCGAAGTCCGTGATAATGACAATTACTCATACTAAACTCACATTGTCTTTTATACATCCGAGCGACCGGATATCATATGGTAGGGGCCACGACACAACAGACAGAAACGTTTTGATAATAACAATTAAGATGAGGAGTTTATTCTGGATATAAATAATGCAAATTACAAATGAAGCTGACACGTAAATTGTTTACTAGGATCAGCGGGTAGTGTAGCTGTTATCAACGCTACGGGCGGAGTTATAACCATTGGTTGGGGTTATATTCACACCAAAGCTTTTAGAAAAAGTATAAGTAAATCTGTTCTCCTCCTCTCAAACATTGTTGCGAGGGGGAAAAGAGAAAGGTAGAATGAGCCTTAAGTGACATAATGCGAGTTAGTGAGATAGGAGATGAATTATATTTTCACGTAAAATGTTGTTTATATTTCACGCAAAATGAACATGATTATTTTAATCTATCTATCTATCTATCTATCTATCTATCTATCTATCTATCCTCATCTCCCTCTATCTTGAATTATCTATCTCTTCTCATCTCTCTTTATCTATCTATCTATCTATCTATCTATCTATCTATCTATCTATCTATCTATCTATCCTCATCTCTCTCTACCTTGAACTATCTATCTCTTCTCACCTCTCTTTATCTATCTATCTATCTATCTATCTATCTATCTATCCTCATCTCTCTCTACCTTGAACTATCTATCTCTTCTCACCCCTCTTTATCTATCTATCTATCTATCTATCCTCATCTCTCTCTACCTTGAACTATATATCTCTTCTCACCCCTCTTTATCTATCTATCTATCTATCTATCTATCTATCTATCTATCTATCTATCTCAGTCTGTTCCTATCTATCTATCTATCTATCCTCATCTCTCTCTACCTTGAACTATCTATCTCTCTCTACTCTCTATCTATCTATCTATCTATCTATCTATCTATCTATCTATCTATCTATCTATCCTATCTATCTGTCTATCTATCTATCTATCTATCTATCTATCTATCTATCTATCTCTTCTCACCTCTATCTATCTATCTATCTATCTATCTATCTATCTATCTATCTATCTATCCTCTATCCTCTCTCTCTCACCTTGAACTATCTATCTCTTCTCCTCTCTCTTTATCTATCTATCTATCTATCTATCTATCTATCTATCTATCTATCTATCTCCGTCTGTCTTCCTATCTATCTATCTATCTATCTATCTATCTATCTATCTATCTATCTATCTCAGTCTGTTCCTATCTATCTATCTATCTATCTATCTATCTATCTATCTATCTATCTATCTGTCTCTTCTCACCTCTCTTTATCTATATCTTCTCACGTTTTCTGCCGTTTTCATTTATTTATTTTCATCATGGCAGAGAAAATATCGCGGATTTTGTTTCTCTTTTCAATTAATGAAGACGAGTATTTTAGTTTTTTTTTATTCTACAAATGAATAAATTTATATGATAATTATAAAATTGGATAGTTACTTTTTTTTAGTTTCACATTAAAGACACATTCAATTCCAGTGTTTTGAATCTGAGGCCTCTCGGTTCAGGTCGGCTAAATCCAACCTAAAAAGATTTACTTTCGTTATAAAATTATTCAAGAGATAACATCTAGTTTAGAAATTGGTTTTGATTTGCATATCACAATAATGTTCGTGAATTTTTCACTCGTTAAGAAGTTGTGCTTAACCGACATCATTTCGTTCTCAGTTCTATTTTGGGAAAATTGTTTCCACATTTTCTACTGCGGCCAGACAAGAAAACAAATTATGTCACAGTGAATATCAGGTAATAGAATAACTTCTGGGGATATCAACATTGTTCCATAAGTTTATGACGGCTTCATATAAAAATAGTTGCTTATTCAAATGGAAATTAATTTTCTTAATATATAAAAGAAAATCTGTGTCATCAAGAAAAAACAAAAGAGAGAGAGAGAGAGAGAGAGAGAGAGAGAGAGAGAGAGAGAGAGGTCATTTTTTTTCGTTTTCAATTTCTCATAAGAATATGGTTTACGCGTATATTTCAGGAGATTATTCGAAATAAAAATTGTTGACTTTTAAAATAAAAGAAGCAATAAACAAAAAGAAAACTCATGTAAATTAATTCTAACTGAAAATTATTCACATTTTTCTATTTCACTGTGAATTAACTATTTGCTGTAAACAGAAACGTAAAGCGATACACATAATAAGACCACAAAGGAGATATATGTGAACAGTTACATATATATATATATATATATATATATATATATATATATACTAGCGGCCATAATTAATAGGCCACCCCAGTTTTTTAAAAGAAATGATGTATTTCATATGAATTTTTAGTATTTATTGCCAAATAGATATTTCTAAATGAAAATAGAATGGTTCTTTTTTAATACTGCACAAAAACATGTTCTGGTGTCCAGTTTTTGTGCTCTCTTCCCCATGTTAGTCTCTTCTTATTGACTGTCCGAAGCAAAGTGCTTCCTGGTTGCCTTGTAAAATTTTGCAAAGTAATGCTAACAAAAGAACCATTCTATTTTCATTTAGAATTATCCACTTGGCAATAAATAGTAAAAATAGTATGAAATACATAATTTTTATTAAAACTATGGTGGCCTAATAATTATGGCAGGTAGTGTGTATATATATATATATAGTTGCTCTGCTATTTAACTCATACCTGGATGAAAGAGACGGAGTAATAACTTATCCACGGTTATATGCGCGTAAGTCAATTCCTCTAGAATTCGAACTCGGCTCTCCGAATTTCCATTTCGGACCAATATCTACTGTACCACAACGCACAACCTAATATGTCGCGTATTAGTAATTCTTAAAGGCTAGTTATCTTAAAGGAAAGCTTACCAGAACAATTACCATGAAAATATTCATAGAAAAGGCGCATGGAAGCTATGTTATTGCAGTAGGAAAGTGACTTATGTCGAAGTTTTCTACGAGTAATCTCAAACCAACTCAAACATCTACTCAAATAATTACTTATAAACTCAAAGACATTGTAATTAAAACTGTATACTTTGTAGTCAGTTTCGTAAAAATTATATGGGTGTAACACAACTAAGTTAAAAAAGAAACCTAAAGAGCTTTAAAAATTTATTAAATTCTTACAATACACATGTTGGTTCGTTTTCTATGCTTTATCAACCCATTTCAGGTTATTTAAAACCAGAAAATATTTTTATATTGCTAGATCTTTTTTGAGATAATGTTTTAGTGATACAAGTCTTACAAATAGAAGTCAAAGATTGGGAAGGAACAAAGTGGATTCATGCCTTTCCCATTGGTGTTTGCGCGTAAGTTAATTATATCGATGACTACAGGAATTGCAACTCAGCTCTTTGATCAGCAATTCCGAGTCATTATCCATTATATCCCCTCCACATCGAAGTGGTCACCAAACTAGGTAATGACGAGGCCGGATTGTACGGGAACCAATGTTTGTACGTGATACGGCCGTAATTCTTCTTCTTCTTCTTCTTCTTTCGCCTTTAAACCCGGAAAGAGTCGTTGGGGCGCCGACGTGCTAAGCTATTCAGTATTCTCCTCCATCTGTCGCGGTTGTGTGTCAGAGCCTAGGTCCCAGTGAATAGTTTTCTGGTCGGTTCGTCATGTGTCATGTCTTGGGTGTTTTAACCTGACGAAGCCCATTCCTTTCAAGGTGAAGCTACAGCAGATATTTTCAAACAAGGCAGTTTTGAACAAGTGACCATTGTAGTTTTCTGAAGAACCCTTCCGACCTGTGTTGAGGAGATCCTTCGCCCAGTGGTGCGGTATTAACACCCCACCCACTCACGTAAATTTAGCTCGCGAACTGAAACGGTTTACCGGGTCATGACAACTTCAGACTCTTTATAACATATCACTCTTTCTACCTAAGATAACACTTATAGAAAATAATATTTATATAGATTTTGGTAAACCACCTTAATAAATTTTTAATTCAAAATTTTAATTAGATTATGTTCTGTACTTCACTTTGCACCTAAATAATATATATTACAAATTATATTTTATCTAATATTTTTGATATTGCACATTTACTATTTTCTTTAAATATTTTGTTGATTTGATGATGTTCGTAGAGAGCTAAATGCTATCAGAAATAATCTTTTAACTGCTTTCCGCGTATTTTATCCTATATATATATATATATATATATATATATATATATATATATATAGTCTTTTTATAGCTATTCTATTTTTGTTGTTCACTGAAGTCATTTGGGTTTAAGGTCAAAAGATAATATGAGACTATTTCAGCTTTTATGTCTTGGTATTTACATTTAGATGTGTTAATCAACTTAGGATGCAAGAAAATTTGTTTGAACCCACCTATTTCTCAAGCGAGCAAAATTACTTTTTTTAAAACCATCTGCCCACAAGAAAGGCAGCTTTACCGCCAATGTTGCGCAGGGGGTTAAATAGGGGAAAGTGATGAGAAAGTGGGGTAGGTTATAGGGAATGTCAGGATGGGGGTAATAGACGGATGAGAATACCGGTGTAATTTGGGGTGGAGCTTTTGGAGAAAAAAACTTGAGAGAAAATATGCGAGTTAGTGAGATATGAGATGACTATTGACCTTACATTTAAATTCCTGGAGATTGTTGGTGTTGGGGAAGCAAGTATACGGAAAGGAATTCCACAAGCGAGAAGTGCGAGTAAAGAAGCTGTTAGAGTAGAAATTGTGGTTACAATTTATCGGTTTCACTGTAAAAGGGTGGGACCTAGTTGCTAGTCTAGTAGTTCGTGTAAATTCATACATAGGGGGTACCAGTGAGCTAAATTCATTGGAGCAGAAGCCGTGAAAGTATTTGTAGAAGGAATCGATCACATTACAGATTCTCCGCTGGATTTTGTTAAGAACCCGAGGGGAACAGCATGGGCATCTCACCAGATGTGGCAGCAGTATTCAATCAATACATGGGCGGATGGTAGATTTATATATGGGCAGGATAGATTCAAACGAGAAAGACTTCTTGGCTCTTCACAGTGAACCGACCTTCTTAGCAGCGGATTTAGCTATGGATTAGATATGGTCATTCCACTTGAGGTCTGCTGAAATTTTAGGCCAAGGAGGCGTAGCATTTTGATCTCAGGGGAGCTAGCCTGATCCATGCAAATGGGGGGTAGAAGCGATTGTCTATGATGGTTAATAGATAGCAGCTTCGTTTTGGACGAATTAAAAATTTACGAGCCATTTCTTACCCCAGTTCACCACAGATTGGAGATCCTTCTCACGCTCGGCTGCGAGGTTCGCTTTGTCAACCTCAGTAGATTTTTTATCGAGGAGATAGTAAACGGTGGTGTCGTAAGCGTATATGCCTACATGAGATCTTATTACATCGGAGAGATCGTTAATATAGATCAGAAAAAGCGTAGGAACTAGAATAGAGCCTTGAGGGACACTCGAGTTCGTATGGTAGTATTGGTAGGCATGTCCATCCAATACTACCTTCATTGAGAGAAATGACTGGATTAAGTCAAACAATTGTACAGTTATACCATAGCTCCGCAGCTTGCGTAGAAGGCCAGCATGCCAGTCTCTGTCAAACTTTTTGGAGATATCTAGGGCAACAGTTCAGGCTTCGCTGTTCTTGTCGAGAGCCTGCTGTATATACTCAGTGATAGTCGTTAATATATTAGCAGTAGACCTGGTGAAGTGGAAACTATACTGTTTCTCTGAGAAGAGTGTGTGGTCTATGAGATGCTGAACCACCTCGGCGTTGATAATAGCTTCGAACACTTTGCCAAAAATCGCTGGGAGGCTGATAGGGCGGTAATTAGCGGGGTCCGAGGGTTCTCCAGTATTCTTAAATGTAAGAACTACAGAAGAAGACTTCTAACAGGCAGAAAAGCAGGAAGCAGATAGACAGTAGTTGTAGAGTTCTAGAAATTGGGATTCCGTGCCCTCCGCTCGCTTTATGAGGGTCAAGCTTTGAGATTGTGTTAGAGACTATCGAGGGGGTAATGCGGACGTCATTCAGTGGGGCCTCAGTTCTAGGTGGGAAGTCAGGTGTAGATACCATAGACGAATACAGCGTCAAATTGGTAGAGAATCTGCGAACAAAGCACTCAGCCTTGTCCGCTGTAGAAGTGAGGACATCAAATCCATTGATTAGAGAGCGTATTGAGGGTTTCCTGTTGTTAATCGCACTTTTACAGAACCGCTAGTAGTCTTTGGAGCCGAACTTACGGGATGTTATGCGCTTCTTCATTTTGGCAGCAAACAGCATCTTAGCTTCATTAAGTGTCTTTTTTCACTCATTACGAACAGAGTTAAAAAGGCGCCTGTTATGGTCCGACGCATGGCTCCTATATAGCCGGAAGAAATGATTTTGGTGGGCAATAGCGGCCGAGCAGGCGGGCGAGAATCAGGTGGACGAATGGGATTTAAGCCGCAACATCCTGGCTGGGATGAAAGCATTGATGGCAGCCTTAACCCAAGAGGAGACCTCGGATGCACAGTCTTCAACGGGAAGACTAAAAACATTGTTCCAAGAGACGTCAGACAGGAAATTATAGATATTTCTTGTTGCCCAGATTTTGTCTTTTAGATTGATTGTTTAAACATTAAATAAATCTTAATGATTGCTTTTGATTTTAGCCATGGATTCAACCTGTAAAGAATGCATTTCTTGTTGAAAAAACAAACAAACAAAAAAACAAAAAAAGCATTAATGCGAGAGAGCTGCCGATAACAGTTATTTTGAAGCTGAAAAAAAAATGGAAAATAAATCAGATCCATTGGACAAACATTGGTCATAGCCAACACGGCAGCTTTGAATTTCATAAAAAATAAAAAAAAACTACTGGTATACTGAGCACCAGACATAGAGCAGGTCGGCCATAGGGAAACAACTGCAGTTTATGATAGAAACGTTGATAGAAACGTTGACATCACCAACAGTCACTACAGAGCAGGGGTGACGGTTTCACAATCTACAATTCGAAGCCAACTTCGAGGACAGAAATATAAAGGTATTATCACAAGATTTAAACTACTTAACAGCACTAACAATCGAAAGGCCAGATTTTAAATACAGAAATGAGCGACAAAGTTTATGAGAGAAAGTTTTATGTACTGATAAGACCAAGACCAATCTAAACCAAAGTAATGGAAAAGCCTAAGTGTGGAGAAATAATGGATCTGTTTCATATCCAAAGCATACAAGCTTAATAGTGAAACATGATGGATTCCGTCTCTTAATTTGGACTTGAATGGGTACATCTGGAAGAGGCTCACTCATATATTTATTGATGACTAGCAGTATAGCCCGGCGTTGCTCGGGTGTAATGAAAGCTTTAAAACTAATCCATAGTCCTGGAGCTCAGACTCTTTGGACGTTGGCACGAAAGACTAAAAAGCAATAGTTGTTTCCAGTTAAAGCGAAACCAATAGACTGAAAGAAAAATGAATGGATGTAAGTCAAATTTTGATTTCCTGCTATCGATATCAAATAAGTTCTTTTTCGTCATGAACTGAATTTTGAAGGTTAAATAAGTCCTCTGAGTAAATGGTATTATGGCTGAGACTAAGAACTATAATTATACCTATTTAGAGCCAAACCCGAAGCAAAAGCTAAAATAAAAGGGCTGAAAAAATACAGACATACAGGCAGATAAACACCCACACACAAACATCTTGCCTTTTATATATATATATAATCGAATTTCTGCACTATTGTAAGAACTGCAACCTTGAAACTTCTGAATATCTTTTCTTATGTCTTTGTCTATGAGTGTATCAAATTTGATTACAATCGGACCACTCCTTCTATAACCCGATTTTTTTTTATTATCGATTTTCGATATTTATCGGGGGTACCTCGACACAAAATCTAGCTAAGAACACTCGCAGACGTTTATAGTGCAAGTGTGTACATTTTCAAGAAAATCGGTTCAGCCGTTTCGGAGTCCATAGGTAACGGACACATACACACACACAGACACACACACATACACACACATACGCAGACAAAGATCCATTTATAAATAAGTTTAGATAGATGTAAGCAGCAAGTTGAATTCAGAAGTCTACAGAAACATTTTTCTAACAATTTACATTGTACAATTTTCTAACAATTTACATAAAAACTAATCGGGAGAAGCTTTATTATGCAACAGGATAATGACGCCAAACATACTGCCAACACAACAAAGGACTTCATTAGGAAAAAAATTGGACAGTTTTAGACTGGCCAAGTCAATCACCGGGCCAATAGAGCATACATTTCCTCTCCTGAAGAGGAGATCGAAGACCCCACCTCCTGAAACAAACAAAAACAGAAAGAGGCTGCGTTTAAAATCTGGAAAAGCATCATAAATGAAGAATACAACAGTTTGGTGATGTCAGTGGATTGATGTAGTTATTGAAAGCAATGATTATGCAACCAACAATTAGATGTCATTTAATTTAGGACTATCTGTTCCTTAACTTTTAAAATGGGGGTGATCGACTACAAAAGTTGTATTTTATATACCAAGATATAAAAGCTGAAATTCTGAACTGTTTACTCTTTTGATCTTAAACCAAGATGCCTTTAGTATTTTCTATATTTTTGAGATGAGGTAGTATTTACAGTATTTACATTATTCGGACTATTGTCCTCATCTTTGTTGCCATTTGTATGACATTCAAAATTCCTAGCACCTGAAGAAGGCCAGAGCATACAACAGCCGAAATGTCATACAAATGGCAACAAAAATGAGGATAATAGTCCGAATAATGTAAATACTGTAAATATTAATCCTTTAGTATTTTCTATATTTTTGAGATGAGGTAGTATTTACAGTATTTACATTATTCGGACTATTGTCCTCATCTTTGTTGCCATTTGTATGACATTTCGGCCGTTGTACGCTCCGGCTTTCTTCAGGTGCTAGGAATTTCGAACCAAACCCTTTATCACAATCACTGGGGTATATCATTCTCATTCCTTGCGTAGTAATGGATTGAAAGTCATGAGTGGATATTGGAAGACATGAGTGGATATGTTGGTTAGTTCCTGTGACTTAGCCCAAACAGTTGTGAGTTCAATACCAGGCTACAGCAGTGGTGAACAAGTAACTTACAGAATTAGATGGAGATAACTCATGACTTCCAGTCGTGGCATTACTACGCAAGGAATGAGAAGGATATAACCCAGTGATTGTAATAAAGGGTTCGGTTCGAAATTCCTAGCACCTGAAGAAGGTCGGAGCGTACAACGGCTGAAACGTCGTACAAATGGCAACAATGATGAGGAAAAATAGTCCGAATAATGTAAATATTGTAAGATGCCTTTAATAAAGAACAAAATCAAAGAAGTTGGCCTTGCCGTTCTAATACTTCTGGAGGGGACTGTACGTATAAAGGTGTGTTCAAATTTACACGTAAGGACGATAGAAGCATTAACAAAGAATAACGAGAGTCACACGTCATGAAATGTGCATGCGGTAAAACAAAATTTTTCAGCTTGTCTTTATACATCCAATTAGACTTGGTCGTGCGACAATTGCTCACTTAACGAATTTTCTAACATTACTCTATGGGAAGAATGTAAAATATTTTCCCGGCAATGTAAAAATAGAAAGGGAATTCGAGTCGCGTAGGCAGATAACACAGCCGGGACTCGAGGCAGATCTAAATGAATTATGGGGGTAACCTGAAATTTTTTTTTTTTTTTTTATAAGCGTTTCACCCCGAGCAAGGCATGTCACTGCCACTAATGCGCAGGGGGCTACGTAGAGTGGAGAAAGGATGATTAAATATAGGAAATGTCAAAGGGTGGGTGATAGGCGGGTAAGGATACCGAGAATGAGGGTTGGGTAGATGAGAGTGTTCTGAGAATAATTGGGAGTTAGTGTGATAGGAGGTGTCTATTGACCCTACATTTAAACACCTGGAGATTGTAACTGTCGGGAAAGCAGAGTTGTGGAAGGGAGTTCCACAGGCGGGAAGCGCGAGAAAAGAAGCTGTTGGAGTAGAATTTACGGTTACATCTTATTTGTTTAACTGTAAAAGGGTGGGACCTAGTTGCTAATCTAGTATCTCGTGTCGAAATGCTTAAAAAATGAGATTGATAGATAAATCGCGTACTAAAGATTTGCATGCGAAAAATGAAAGATGGCCATTAATTCTGATAATTAACACAATAAGTAGCACACTTAATTTCTTCAAGTTTTAGGGTCATATACTCAACCGAGGGCCGAGCTAAGAAGTCGGTTCAGGATATTCTTTGATCAAAGACCATTTTAAAATCCAAAACATCAAACTGGTATTTTAAATGCCGTGTTCCTTCCGGATTAAAGAGCTCAATCGTTTTCATGGATTTCTTTTTGTTTTATTATCTATAAACTGACTTTAGTCTTTTGGAAAGGTAGTGAAGTGATTTTCTGTTGCCTTTTCCACGATTTGGAATTCAGGTTGTCTTTCTCCTAGACTAGATTCAATCTAAGGCTAGAGAATCGAGTCTAACCTACTACTTTGCTCTAATAGAGATAAAAGCATATCAATTAAATATAAAATTTAATGTTTGGTTGAACTAGATTTTCAGATCTTTTAATGCCATGACTTTTCAGAACGTAAGCAATCGTGGTTACACTTAATTTTTTTGTATAGATCCTCGTTAATGGCCACTCCTCTGGAGCTCAATGCTGGAATTCCTCAAGAGTATCTCATTGTTATTTTTTTATTCTTTATATTAACGAACTGCCTAAGAACACTCAACTATTGGTAAATAAATATACAGTTGATACGTTTTTATTTAAATCTATATGACTAGACGGTTGTAGATGATCTGTTCTTTGATCTCACTGATTCTAGGCATGCTTTATCCTTAAAAGAATCATATTGTGAGTTGTGGTGCAGTGGTTATCGGCTCGGAACGAGAAATCGAGTGCCGAGATCGAATTCCAGTTGAATTCCTTGCACTCATTTACGCGCAAATACTCTTGGGAAAGGTATTAATCTGTCTCTTTCCTCCAGTTGTGGGTTAAATAACAGGGCAGATTGGGTTCTATAGTCTTGGCTGGCAACCAGTCTGCTGCAGAAAGTAATGCCAACCTACTGCGGGATAATCTTCTGTCCAGTCAGTCATGTCTCTTTCGAGACATGATCGCCCAAGCGTGTATCACGTATGGCACTTAACTGACTGAGAAGTTAATGTAAACTTAACAATTAGGTTTTTACTTTATACATACACAGATTATTATTCCTCTACTATGTACCGTGTCCTTCCAGGACGTAGGCATTTATGGCCTTCTACATCTCCCTAATTCTTGTATCTCTTAACGCTCCTTCTGCACTCAACCCCCGCCCTACCTTCCATCTGCTTAAATCCATCAAGTATGTTACACGTTGCTTTCCATTGTCTCTCTTTCCGTACTGTGAGCATCAAATTCTCCAGGCAGTCTTTTCTTATTACATGTCCCCGAAATTTCAACTGTCTTTTCCTGATATTAAGTTTCCTTTTCATGTCCATTCTCTCCAGCGTTGCTCACATGTTAGGTCCATGGCATGCTCAGTATCCTTCTGTAGAACCACACTTCGGTTGCTTCAAGTCTTTCCTTGATATTCAATGAGATTGTCCAGCATTCGCTGCCATTTTTTTTTTTTAATCATATCACCCCAAGCAAGGAGGTAACGCCACTGATGTGCAGGGGGCTACATAAGAGTGAGAAGATTAGAAAAGAGAAAATCGGAAACCACATCCTAAACAGGAAACAAGGGATGAGCCTCTTCACCTATTCAATAGACGTGGGTGGAGTGTGAACCGGGCGATAGTTTAGTCTATCTACTCCAATTGAAAAAAAAAAAACAGTGAGAAGATTAGAAAGGAGAAAAGAGAAAAACCGGAAACCGCATCCTAAACAGGAAACAAGGGATGAGCCTCTTCACCTGTTCAATAGACGTGGGTGGAGTGTAAACCGGGCGATAGTTTAGTCTATCTACTCCAATTGTTTAGTCTATCTACTCCAATAGATAGATAATATCCGTCCATATTGAAGGACGGATATTACATAACAATCCAGTACTTTCTTCTTTGTTTCAAGTGAAATTTTTCTCTCTCTCAATTCGCTACTCAGATTCGCTTCTGGAATGTATTCTTCTGGAATATTCAGATTCGCTTCTGGAATGTATTCTTCTGGAATATTCAGATTCGCTTCTGGAATGTATTCTTCTGGAATATTCAGATTCGCTTCTGGAATGTATTCTTCTGGAATATTCAGATTCGCCTCTGGAATGTATTCCTGGCTATGCCATTACGCCTTCAGATCTAAAAATCATCGCATCATTTAGGAGATTAAAATGGTCAGAAGAACATCGAGCGATGGGATGCTGGAAAGTTGCAAAAAAGTAATTTTTAATGATGAATGCAAAATAAAGTTACATTCTAATGCAAGTGAATATGTAAGAAAATCAGTCGGAGAAATCCAAGATTAACTAAAAAGATGGTAAAATTTGGTGATGGAACCGTACAGATGTGTGGTTGCATTTACAGCAATTTTAGCAGAAAATTGGTAAAAGTTGATGGGAACCAAAACAGTGAAAACTATATTAGTTTTCTCCCAGACAACAAAGATGAATATTTTTCAGCAAGATGGTGCTGCTTTTCACAAAATATATGCAACAATAAACTTTCTTGTTGATGAAAATGTTCAACCGTTGGAATAACGGTCAGCACAAAGACCTAATCTATCTAAACTTATTTATAAATGGAACTTTGTCTGTGTGTGTGTGTGTTTGTCTGTGTGTGTGTATCCGTTACCTATAGACTCCGAAACGGCTGAACCGATTTCCTTGAAAATTTACACAGTTGTACTATAAACGTTTGCGAGTGTTCTTAGATAGGTTTTGTGTCGAGGTACCCCCAATAAATATCGAAAATCGATACTCGAAAAAATCGGATTATAGAAGGAGTGGTCCGATTTTAATCAAAATTCAGTTTACGACGAAAAAAACGTATTTGATATCAATACCAGGAAATCAAAATTTGACTTACATCCATTCATTTTTCTTTCAGTCTACAGTTTCGCTTTAACTGGAAACAACTGTTGCTTTTTAGTCTTTCGTGCCAACGCCCAAAGAGTCTGAGCTCCAGGACCATGGATTAGTTTTAATGCTTTCATTACACCCGAGCAACGCCGGGCTATACTGCTCGTCAGAATCTAAAAAAACCATTGTGGTTGGATCTGAAGAAATAAGTGTTCAATCGAAGACCATGCAATCGCCACGATCTTTGGGATTGATACTAAAAAGAAGGGAAATAATTCCTAATGAGAAAATGTGGACCCTGTTCTATTCAATGTCACACTGAACTGAGGCAATTATTCGAGTTAAAAACAGTAGGATAAATTCAGTCAGTTACATACTATACATCATACAAGCTTGGGCGATCATGTCTCTTTCCAAACATGACTGACAGGGTAGAACATTTTCTCGCAATAGGTTGCCAGTACTTTTTGCGGTAGACTGGATGCCAACCAAGGCTACAGAACCCAATCTGCCCTGCTATCTTACCCATAGCTGGACGGAGAAAAGACGGATTAATACCTTTCCCAAAAGTGTTTGCGCGTATATCAACTGCACCACAACGCACATACGAACGCCATATTTTGACGGTTCGTAACTTCTGTATTAAGGACGACCACTTCTTGCCCAAAAAGGCCTTTTTAAATGAAGGAAAGTGATGAAAGGTGATATTTTCATTGGTAGCCTAGTGTGTTTTTTTTTTCAGTATCACTATGCTTAAGATAATCTGTATCGATACAGTATGGAGGTTGGGTACCCAGATGTAGTGTAATGGTTAATGAGCTTATCTTTTAGAACCTGTTACAACTGAGTAGTACGTTTGATCCTCACTGGGTACCTCATACTTTTGGCCTTGTGCCACATCTAAGCGACAATTAAAAATTAAATATACGGCTAGTTGCTATTGATTTGGGCGTAAAATTAACAAAAGCAATTAATTTATCAAAATGAGCCAAGAGTGTTGTACGCCAAAGTACACTTGTTATTCCGTAAATTCTTCCTGAGTTTCAGTTTATATCGCGAAAATTTACTTTGGCGTTTTTAAAACTCCCCAAATTAAAAATAATTTTAACATTTACCAATTGAAACACTGATTTTCAAAGGTGGATTGGATCGAGAACTTTTCAGCCTTCCTTCGCATGAGCAATGCAGCATAACGATTATTATTAATCATTTGCGAGACTATCATGTTTATTGTGATCTGAGTGACATCGATAATATCAATGTGCTGGCGGCGAGACTTCAGACCAGTTATCATAAGAAAAACGTCTCCTTAAACAAAAGTGAACATTTTACACATCAAACCACTGCTAATGCGTCGGAAGTCTGGTCTACGCCTTTCTCTTGCTCTCCTTGAATAATATTAATAACGGTTGCGGGAAATGTAGCTTCACGTACCTCATAAGCGTACGTGACTTTCCGAACCAAAACGCAGCCGGTCGATATTGCCGCCATAACGGGTTTTAATTAAGGTAGAGCCATTTTGAATTTTGTGGTTGCTATTGTTTTAATTTAGAGTGTTACTTTTCGAAAATTATTATTATTTTTATTATTATTATTATTATTGTTGTTGTTGTTGTTAATTGTTTGTGTTTTGTTTAGTAAGAGTTGTCACAAAGTCTCTACCTGAGACTTCAAGAGACAACGAGTTTTATATATGAAGATATACTAACAGGTAAAATTACATACAACCAGAAAAAATAATTGCGTTAAATAAATAGAGAAGAATTTACACAACATATAGGAAGTAAACGAAGGTATATCTTTGGGCGGTGGGGAGGATTTACCTATTTTAGGTCTGTCAGGACCTGTAATTTTTTCTTTTTGATATCCTTTCGAAAGTCCAAATAAAAAATTGTGATTTTAAGTATAATTGTCTCCGTTTTTCCCATTTTTTAAAAATCATATCGCACTAAGCTAGGCAGTCTACTGCCACTGGTGCGCAGGGGGTTACATAGGAGGAAAGTTATGAGAAAGAGTGACAGGTTAAAGGGATCGTCAGGAAGTGGGTAAGAGAAGGATGAGAATACTGATGAAAGTGGAGCGGACGAGGAAAGGAGTGTGAGAGAAAGGATGCAAATTAGTGAGATAGGAGATGACTATTGGCTTTACATTTAAACTCCTGGAGATTGTAGCCGTCAGGGAAGCAAGTAAACGGAAGGGAATTCCACAGGCGGGAAGTGCAAGAAAAGAAGATGATGGAGTAGAATTTGCGTTTACATTTTATTCGGTTCACAGTAAAAGGGTGGGGTCGAGTTGCTAATCTTGTGGCTCGAGTAAATTCATACATAGTGGGTGTTATATATCGCCGTATGACGACAAAACAACAAACACGCATATATAAAAATACAAGGTGATATTTTTATTACTGACAATGAACCCGTGTGGAATAGAGAACGGAAGGGTGAGAGCTGTACAGGAGGGTTGACGGGAGTGTAGTCTGCCTGTGGTGTTTCTCGCTGCTGCCACTGGCCGTTCTCTGCTACTGGCGAATCCGTGTGTCGAGATCTCTATATAGTCCTCTAGAACCGGGACTTTCCTTCCGGTTTTTTGCCTCGCCCACGCACGCCCACGTAATTCTAAGAGACACCTGATCTGTTTGCCTCCGTAGTTATTTCCGCCGCTATCGGAAATAAGGTCAAACTGACATCCGTTCCGGCCTCGACAGGATGTATTTCACAAACACCTGTCTCGTCGCTTCGCCGCCCCCTTCACTGATGGGAAACACCCTCGCTTGCATCACTTCCTCGGGTGGGGCCAGATTGTTATATTACAGTGGGTACCAGACAGGTAAGTTCATCGGAGCAGAAGCCGTGAAAGTATTTGCCTTAAAACTTCCTCGTTCCTCACGTGCTCTATCACGAGTATTTTTCATAATTCTTCTGTGGAACGGCATTTTTTTAGTCTCAGGTCAATTCTTCATCTGTAAGAAAATTGTCCAGCATTCACTACCATAGAGAAAGATTGATATGACACAGAAGGTCAGCCCTCGTTCCTTTGTTTCTAACAAAATTGTCACGTTTCTTCATTGGTTTAGTTTATGAAAGCTTTCTTTGTTTAGTCATATTTATATTCCTAACAGTTCACCATTCCATTCTTTGAAAATATTTATTTTAGAAGTTTCTATTTGTACTTTGAAGTTCGAATATCAATAACGTAAAGAGAGATAACTCCTCATCTTAGAGAGATTCAGACGGGTGTAAATATGAACTGAGGTTGGTTGGTTTTGTTTTGAAGCATATCAACCTCATTGGGTTATTTTACACCGAAATATGAATATTCTGAAAGCAATTTTATTGTTGATTTTGCTATAAATACGTATTATTGGTTCGTTGGTTTTGCTTAATGGCATATCAACTTCTATGAGTTATTTAATCGAAATATTTAGATCGCACTTGCTGGCTTACATCACAGATAAAATTCATTGTTGGATATTTTGCTTTAAATCTGTATTGTTGGTGATTTTACTATAAACAAGTATTGTTGGTTCATTGATTTTGTTTAATAGCAGCTCAACCTCTATGGGTTATTTAATACCGAAATCGAAATATTTAGATCGCAATTATATCGCTTCAACCACAGATAAAATGTATTGTTAGTCATTTTAATTTAAATATGTATTATTGTTAATTTTACTATAAATAGATACTGTTGATTGGTTGATTTTGTTTAGCGGCATATCGACTCCTCTGTGGTTTATTTAATGCCGAAATGTAAATATCTCGCATGCAATTGTATATGTTTTCAACAGCAGTTTACCTTGTAAATAATTTTATACACTCAGCATAAAGTATTTTTTTAAAAAAATTATTGTTGGTAACTTTACTATATATGTTTTTTTTTTTTTTTTACTGCTGCATTGATTGTTATTTTGTCATAAAAATTGTTTCAGCATTTTATTATAAAACACATTTTTTATTTTTGTTTGAGTATTCGATATTTGTCCATAGCTGGGACCCTAACAGGTGCTCCCACCCCAAGTCAGGGTTGACCTAGGAAGCATCCTTTCTCTCACACTCCTTTCCTCGTCCGCTCCACTTTCATCAGTATTCTCATCCTTCTCTTACCCACTTATGAGGCAGTTTCGGGCTTCTGAAAAACCTGCAATCTCCTAATCAGAGGTTTTACTGCCAGATGCAGTTTATTGTTTTACCCAGGACATTTCCGTCTTTGAAACTCATATAAAATCTGAATCTTAGTTCGGTGTGTCTTATTTACTTGAGTCAGATATTGAATTCTTTCTCCTGCTACGTTTAAACTCTTCATTTAAAGATTGAGTTGTCTAAAGCCGCAAACTAATTACTTAGATGCATCAGCCGATCAATGTTTGGTCGTGCTGGACTGAAGGGTCTCACGTTTGAATCACGCAACTTCATCAGTTAAGCGGCTTGGCTAAAATATTACTGGCATTTATCATTAGTGCGCAATTTTCGAATGTTTTTGTAAATATATTAGGAAGCAAAATTTCTTGACAAGAATTTATGGTCAAGTAACTAGCTCTTTGCAACGACGCGCTTTCACTGATCAGAAACATTAATTGCATGCCTTTCTGCGGTCAATACGGACTAGAGTTCTTTTCATAATTCGAATGCCTAGAAAGTGGTTTCGTCTTTCGATCAACTGGGGAAAATAGAACTTAGAGTAAATCATGATAAACGTGATATTTTGAGAATCCGTTTATGGTTTGATTTAAACCTTATCAGTAGAAGACATGAATTTATTTGATTTGTTATGTTAATTTCAAATGCTTAATAAAATAGTGTATTCATAGAAACTGGCACAAAAATCTTACAAGTCATAACAATTCAAAATATCGATTGTATATTATTATTACTATTATCATTATTATTACTATTATTATTATTGCTGAGAATGCAGTATGTTAACAGTGTGATACTGAAATACAAATATTGTTTTTATTACTGAGCGGTCTGCAGTAGGTTGCCATTTTTTCTGCAGTATACTGGTTACCAACCAACGCTAGAGAACACAATCTTTCCTGATATTCAACCTATAACTGAAAAGAGGAGATATACATTAGTAACTATCCTAAGGGTATTTGCGTGTAAATAAATGCACCGAATTCAACAAAGTGACACTGGGGTACGATGACACCCGCTCTAGTAACAGTATACACATTCAGCCCATGGTATCATCATCATTCTTCTGTAGAACCCCATTTCTGTTGCTTCATGTCCCTTTTTCATCTTTCATGAGGTTTTTCAGCACCAATTGCCTTACAGGAGTACAGATATCGCCTAACAATTTAGTATATATATATATATATATATATATATATATATATATGTGTGTGTGTGTGTGTGTGTGTGTGTGTGTGTGTGAATTTTCTTTTTTTGCTAGCGAAGTTTTTTCTATTTAGGGTTTTGTTATCTTTTGAAATGCACTTTTGGTATCACAACTAAATGTGCGCAATGTCGTGGTCGATTTTGATCAAAGTGTAGCGAATAAGAAATTAATTAAAATCAACCTTCTTCTTCACTTTTACAAAAATTCACAATAACATGTGAAATCCTGGTTTTCCCAAATAGAAAAAGGATTCACCATCTGCTTAACGAAAAAGTCGAAACCAGATTTCGTAAGTAGGTGTTAAAATGATTTTTGACCAATGGGAGCGACTTGTGAGACTTGAAAGGCCTTAGCGATCCAGTGCGAAATTCAAAAGGACATATAAATGATTTGCAGCGTCAGAGTCAGAGGGATTGGAGCAGGGAAAGAGAGACACACATCTAAAATGTAACTTCAAACTTCAAGCGACCCGGACATTGTCCTCTTTCTCTTTCTCCTTATCTATTTCAACAATTACTACTACAAACATTGTGTAAGAACTCTACTCTTAACTTCTTAATAATGTTTTTAATTGAACATTAACTTCTACAACTTGCGTTATTCTTTCTATTTTCTATTTAAAAATGAAAAATGTATATTTTATTCTTCTTACGCCATTCCACACAATTCCACATATTCCAACCTGCCGACAACCAACCTTCTGATGATAATTCTACATAAAACTTGTAAGCTGTAGGGAGTTCGGTTAAGTCTGACACAAGGCCGAATCAAAGAAACATTAACCATCTCCCTACGCTACACTCGTGACTTCCGACTTTCAAGGAACACGCAACCCCCCCCCCCCACGCAACAGAAGCAGTGTGTAACCTTGCAGGTGGGACCCGGTTAGAAATACTTACAGGTCTGCTAACCTGGATATGCGATGTGGCGTAATGGATATCGTCTCGGAATGGGAAATCGGTAGAACCGAGTTCGAATTCAAGTTGAATTCTATGCATTCAATTACACATAAATACCCTTGGGAATGGTATTAATCCATCTCATCTGCCTCCAACCATGGGTTAAATAGCAAGAAAGATTGAATTTTATAGGTATGGTTAGTAAAGCAACTAGACTATTTAAGAAAGAAATTGCAACCTACTGCGGAGAAATGTTCTACCTAGGCAATCATGGATCGAAAGAGACATGATCACCGAAGCCTGTATCAGTTCGCTAATCCAGTCTCTGATTTTGTGTGTTCCCAATTATCTAACTCCTAAGTCGCCTAGTCTGACGCTTCTTTCAAATCATTCTTTCTACACCCAACCATGGCACTTCTTCACTACTTCCGTTGATAAATACATCCGCACATTCTGTCAGCTCCTATGTCCAACAGATCTATGGTACTTAACGGATTATTTGCAGTAATGCATTTTAATTCACTAAAGCAAAACGCGTACATGTTAACACCTCCAAACAATTGAAATAAAAAGTCGTGAGAGCCGTTACTGGTGGAGCATCATGGTGTTTGCATTTGTTATTATTTTGGTAAGATAACAAAAACCTCAAAGCGTTTGTTGAAAGCTCAGATATTTTCATCACAATTTTCATCTCCGTGATTTTCCTTTCGAAGCGAAGCAGCCATTTTCCTTGAGAGTAATAAATATCATTGTATCTAATTATTACGAACAAAATTGTTATAATGTATATAATTTTTGTGTCACTTTCTAGGAATAAAAGGTATTTCTGTCTTCAGTTCATAAGACTTAAATGAAACGTTAAACGGATTCCAAAAATATCCCGTTTATCATGATTTCCTTTAAGTGCCATTTTCCCCAGTTGATCGAAATACGAAATCATTTTCTAGAAATTCGAATCATAAAAAGAACTCTTCCACTTATTGAGTGTCGAAAGACATACAATTAGTGTTTCCAACCAAATGAAACGCATTCTATTTTGCGGATGCAAAGAATTGGTTTCTTTAATAATATTCGATCCATAAATTCCTGTCAAACGGTTTCGTTTCCTAATAGATATTTAAAACACATGAAAATTACACAGGAAATATAAATGTCAAGATTATTTTAGCTGGACTATTCAACTGAAAAAGCTGAACGACTCAGATGTTGGATCTATTTGCCTGTCACGATCAAAAGTATTGATTGGCTGATGTATCTAGGTAATTACCTGCAGCGTTAGACTGCTCTGGATTAAAATAACGGGTTAAAGGTAGGAAATACAAGAATTTAATTTTTGGCTTTAGTAAATCAAACCCAATAATCGTATATTCCGTCTTAAGATGGTGATTTTTTAATCGTATCTTAGATATGGCACAAGACCGAAAGGATAGAGTACCCAGTGAAGATTGAACTCAGTACTCATTAGTAAATGTTCTAGCAAAACAAGCTCGTTAACCATTACATCACGTTGAAGTGCCCAAATGATTTTCAAAACAAAGCTCAGATGTGGCACAGGGCGGAAAACATGAAGCACCAAGTGAGGCTCGAACTCACTTCTCAGTCGTAATTGTTCAAGCAAGACCATTACATCACGTCGAGGAAACCATATTCTGTTTTAATATCAATGAAGTCAGTCTGTTAAGTACCATACGTGATACAAGCTTTAGGCGATCATGTCTTGAAAGAGACATGACTGACTGGGCAGAAGATTATAACACAGTAAGTTGCCATTGCTTTCTGCGGTAGACTGGTTGCCAGCCAAGGCTATAGAACCCTATTTGTCCTGTTATTTAGCCCATAACTGGAGGAAAGAGACGGATTAATACCTTTCCCAAGTGTATTTGTACGTAAGTGAATGCAAGGAATTCAACTGGAATTCGAACTCGGCTCCCCGATTTGTTGTTCCGAGTCGATATCCACTGCACCACAACAATGAAGTAACAAATCGAAAACAACAACAAATGATTACGTCGCAATTCAGTAATGATTCTTCTCCGTTATGTCTTCTGTCCCCTCCAGACGTAGGTGATTATGGCTCTTCACAACTTCCTGTCTCTTGATAAATTTTGTCTTTCTTTTATTTCTTCCAAACTCTGTTCCATCATCCATTTACTCAAGCTCACTAAGTATCTCATGTGCTGTTTTTCTCTGTCTCTGTTGCCTTCAATTTGCTCTGTGAGTATCAGATTTTCCAACCCCTCTTTTCTCATCATGTGCCCTTGAAAACTCTAAAACATCATTGTTTGAATTCACAGTAATTATTTTCAATGGAGGTAGGATTTGGAACCAGCGTTAACCAATATTAGTCAAATGTTTCACAAAAAAATCCGGTTTGGTAAATGGAAGGAAAACAATGAAAATATTTTAAGGAGTAAAAGCACACACACACACACACACACACACACACACACACACACACACACACACACACACACTCTATCTGTCTCTCTCTCTCTGTCTTTCTTTCATCATTTCGTTCTCTCTTTCTCTCTTTTTCTTTCATCATTTTGTTCTCTCTTTCTCTCTCTCTCTCTTTTTCTCTCTCTTTCTTTCATCATTTCGTTTCTCTCTTTCTCTCTCTCTCTCTCTCTCTCTCTCTCTTTCATCATTTCGTTCTCTCTTTCTCTCTCTTTTTCTTTCTCTTTCTTTCATCATGTTCATATAGATCGGCTGAAACACACACACGCACATACACACACAAAACACACACACGCACATACACACACAAAACACACACACGCACATACACACACAAAACACACACAAGCACATATACACACAAAACACACACTACTAAGTGAAATAAGAAAAGGGAAAACAATGAAGTTATTTGGAGGAGTAAAAGCTCCTTCATTTTTTCTCTCTCTCTCTGTCACTCTCTATCTTTTTCTTAGTATTGATAGTATTGGAAAAAAGTAAAGCGGCTATTTTGTGAAGCAAGATCTCTCTCTCTCTCTCTGTCTCTCTCTCTCTCTAACATACATATACACAAAGAAATCACACGTTCGAATAGAACGACTGACTGACTGACAGACACATACACAAACACACACACACATACAGAGAGAGAGAGAGAGAGAGAGAGAGAGAGAGAGAGAATTTTAAAGAATTACTAATATTCATTAAATATGCATGCAAAAATACGAAATATGCACATAAAATTCATATCCACTAAAGCCGAAAAGCCTGTCAACTTATAAATCTTAAAAACATAGACTTTTAGATCATTAATTATAAATAAAAACAATGAGATCTTACCAAAAACAAAGACAAGTCGTGGGGCTTCAAAAACATTAAAAAAATGCTAATTGTAGAAACATTTTGGACCAACATTAACCAATTTCAGGCGAAATTCACACTCCACCCACATCTATTGAACAAGGGAAGAGGCTCATCCCTTGTTTCCTGTTTAGGATGCGGTTTCCGGTTTTCTCTTTTCTAATCTTCTCACTCTTATGTAGCCCCCTGCACATCAGTGGCGTTACCGCCTTGCTTGGGGTGATATGATTAAAAAAAAAAAAGAAGAATATTTCACTATTAAACAAAGCCCTATTCGGAAATTCTGTAATAAAAAATATGTCAGCCATAAATAACAATAACGAATCATAGTTAAACTGTTTTTAATACGCATGCATACTGAATGCGAAATATTTGTATTCGCCAGCTCTTTTAGTGGAGAAAACTCCACTTTATTTACAAAGAGACTATATTCTTCTTCTTCTTCTTCTTCTTCTTCTTCTTCTTCTTTGTGCCTTGTCCTTTCAGGGCGTAGGCGATCATGGCCTTCCCCGTCTCCCTATCCCTGGTGGCTCTTAGCACACTTTCTCCTGTAACATCTCACAGTCCCCGTTCTGTCATTCACCCACTCAGGCCCTTCAAATATGTTATCCGCTGCTTTCCTCTGTCTCTTTTTCCCTGTTAGTATCAGGTTCTCCAAGCTCTCCTTCCTCATTGCATGTCCTAGGACTTTAGTTGTCTCTTCCTGATGCTCGATATTAATTTTCTTTTCGTTTCCATTCTTTCCAACACATCATTGCTCACATGCTCGGTCCATGATATCCGCAGCATCCTTCTATAGAACCACATTTCAGCTGCTTCAAATTTTTCCTTCATCTTTGATGATATACTCCAGCATTCACTGCCATATTGAAGAAGTGACATCATATAGCAATCTAGTGCTTCCTTCTTTGTTTCTAGTGAAATTTTCCTGTGTCTTAATACTTTACTGAGCTTCTGGAACGCGTTCTTCGCCATGCCAATTCACCTTTGGATCTCTGTGTTACACTTTCGGTCTTCTGTTAGAACACTTTAGAACAAATTTTTGTACCTGCTTGATTTTAGTATCCCCCACCTGTATTTGGCATTTTGGGCTGCTCTTTTTGCTGATGACCATGCATTCGTCTTTCTTGCAGTTTATTTGTAGTCCTTTTTTTGTCACTCTAAAATTGACAGACTTGGTCGAAGACCAGCACTTGAGAGTTACCTGGGAGATCAGTAGTTACGAACTGGGTGACCGAGATCTTCTCTATGTGCTACCTCCCCATCATGAAGTAGGCGATTATGGCTCTCCACAATTTCTTTTTCTCTTGATGATTTTGTCTATCTGTTATTTCTCCTAAACCTTGTTCCGCAATCAATTTACACAAGCTCACTGAGTTTGTCATGCACTGTTTTCTTCTGTTTCTCTTGCCTTATATTTGCCATATGAGTATCAGATTTTTCACTTCACTCACTGCCAAGCAGGATAACAGATATCAAGTAACAGTTTAGTATTTTTCCTTGTTTCTAACGAAAAACTATTTTTACTATTCTTTTAAGATATTGCTGGTAAATTTTTGTTTTGTTCCCCGAAGGCCTTTACCAAGTCAAAACTTTCTAAAACATTCTTAATTCCGTGCAAATGTACATGCTGAACTCAAATCGATAATTGTTTATTGAAGAAACCTACTTTTCTTCATGTTAACGACCAGAAATAAATCGGACTATATCCCATCTCTTACCACCATTCTCATATCTGATTCACTTCTGAATGAATTGAGGAGTTGGACAGTTATTTCGGCCTTTTTACTCCCTTTCAGCAATTAATCCGCGATTTATTTGGTTTCGGAACTCGTTTCCCGCGCAGTAATAGCAAAAAGGAAGTAAAAAGGCCGAAAAATCGGAAAACTACGCGTGAAGTCAGTCTGCAGTGAATAACATTTTTGAACCGTGGTTAGGGGGTGAGATAAACAGCGACAAGAAGTTCCATATTTTCCTGCTCGATAACATGAAAAAAAAGTTGTTTTTTTCATAATCAATTATCGATTTCAGACAAAATACATAAGAAACGATATTCAGAAGTTTCAAGGTTGCAGTTTTTACAATAGTGCAGAAAATCGATAATATATATATATAGAAAAGGCAAGATGTTTGTGTGTGTGTTTGTTTATCTGCCTGTATGTCTGTATTTTTTTCAGCTCTTTTATTTTAGTTTTTGCTTCGGATTTGGCTCTAAGTAGGTATAATTGTAGTTCTTAGTCTCAGCCATGATACAATTTACTCAGAGGACTTATTTAGCCTTCAAAATTCAGTTTACTTATTTGATATCGATAACAGGAAATCAAAATTTGACTTACATCCATTCATTTTTCTTTCATACTACGGTCTCGCTTTAACTAGAAACAACTATTGCTTTTTAGTCTTTCGTGCCAACGTCCAAAGTGTTTGAGTTCCAGGACCATGGATTAGTTTTAAAACTTTCATTACACCCGAGCAACGCCGGGCTATACTGCTAGTAAAGCATAAAGTAATGATTGTTTATATTCAAAAAAAAAAAAAAAAAAAAAAAGAAAGCAAATAGCTATACGGGGAGGGAATGAAATGTTCATAGGCTTGTAAAATCTTATATGCATTAATTTCAACACTTCTCAGCAAGCATTGATTCTTTCCCGGCAAACTGATATCTAACTGTTCAAAGAAGGCTGTTCATCCAGTTGTTAAAAAAAAAGTTATCAGTAACAGACATGATGGTATCGTCACTGCGATCTTGGTTTTTATGTATTTTTAATGTTGGAAAAGAGACGATAGTCAAATCAGAAGAATAAGAAGTATGATCAACCATTTCAAAATCACAGTCACTCAAAGTAGCCATGGTGACTATGAAATTGCATGTTGGTTGGAGTACTAACGAAAAATGACCCCTTTCGTTAGTTCTCCTGGGCGTTTAGTCATGATTGACTTTCGTCATGATTGACTTTCGTAACTACCTCATCAAGTTGACATAGTACTCTCCATGTTGTGCTCCTTTCGAAGATAGTCAATAAACTCAATGCATTTTGCATCCCAACCCTACAAAAAACGAGGCTATCACCTTCCCGGCATATGAAATAATCTTGACGTCTTTGGGGCAGATTAAAACGTACTTTCCATTGCATCAATCTTTTCTGTTGCTGACTCAAAGAGATGAACCTACCACTTATCCTGGATGAGGAAACCTACAAGGAAACGAAGCTGAATTTGCCTCAAACAATATCAGATTTTCCCGTGATGTGATCAACCTATTGCGCTTTTGATTAAGTGTCAGGTACAGCTGTGGTGGAGCGGATATCGACTCGGAACGACAAATCGGGGAGCCGAGTTCGAATTCCAGTTGAATTCCTTGCATTCACTTACACACAAATACACTTGGGAAAGGTTTTAATTCGTCTCTTCTCTCCAGTTATGGGTTAAATAACAGGACAGATTGGATTCTATAGCCTTGGCTGACAACCAGTCAACCACAGAAAGCAATGGCAACCTACTCCGGGATAATCTTCTGCCCAGTAAATCATGTCTCTTTCGAGACATGATCGCCCAAGCGTGTATCACTTTTGGCACTTGACTGACTGACTGACGGTAAGACGTGGTATTAACCCAGCACAAACTATCATGCCAATTTCATTGTACAGAATATTCTTAACTCTCTCGCGGCATATGCTAATACCATTGGCTGTTATATTTATAATCAGTCGCCTGTCAGCCATCATCAGGTGGTTAAAACGATCAGTGCTATGCTCAGTCGTGAAAGTTGTAGGTTGTCCAGACATTGGATCTTCTTCAAGACTTTCTTCACCTCCTAACTTCAGCTACCAACTTTTACTCTGTTAATAAAGCTGGGGGGTGATTCGATAATGCGGAAGCCAAATCAACATGAATATTCTGGGACGCTATATGTGATAACACCACGATGCCAAATTTTGCCTATTTTCAAGCGAAGTCACTACTAATTACATTGAAAGCTTTATTTGAATAATCAGATATATGTTTATCTGGAAAGAAACCGTACAGTCGTGAATAAGACGTGTTGAAATTAATGCAAGCCAGAATTCACAGTTCTAGCATCATTCTTTATAGTCAGCCTATGAACATTTCAGCTCAATTTTCAGCATTTTACTTAAAATATTATTTTCAGCTCATATATTCAACTGTTGTTCAACTGGTGAGAAATACACAACCAACAGGTATTTAAAATTTTAGCCGTACACTATAAGTAGGTATCTTTTGTGAAGATACTTTCTCGGAGATCGCCATTTTAGATTCGGGTTATTGAGCTTTTCTCTCTTAAAAAGCGTCATCAGTAAAATTAAAAAACACGACGGTAGCAACTTGATGTAATCGATTGAGATAAGAATTACTTTTGCAGTACCTGTAAAATCAAATTGCATTTTTGTTATCCCTGGTCTGAAGAAAGAAAAGTGTTTCCTTTCATAAAGATGGAAATGTTAACTATGGCTGGAAATAAAAAAAAGTGTTTCCTTTTATTTATATCAGTGTTAGCTTTTGCCCGAAGAAATAAAAGTCCTTCCTTTCATATAGATTTGAGTGTAGGCCCTGGTCTGAAAAAGTATTGTTTCGTTTTTTTTGTTGTTTTTTTTTTTTGTATAAAGATGTGTTATCCTTGGCCTGAAGACAGGAAAGTGCTTCCTTTGATAAAGATGTGAGGCTTAACCCTGGCCTGAAGAAAAAAAAAACTAGTTTCCTTTCAAGATGGTGTGAAAATTAGCCTTGTTCTAAAGAAAGAAACATGCTTCCTTTCATAATGATACGAATGCATAACCCAAAGTAGACGTTTGTGTCAGCGATGAAATGAAAGATAATTTGGCTCGTTCAGATGCCTTACTTTCGAACTTGTTAAACCAGTTTTTGTGCTGACTTTTGATGACTTCACTCCGGTCAGAGATGTTCATTCTTAGCGATTGAAGCTTCGTAACACATCTAAATATTTATCAGACGTTCTTTTTTTAATGTTTGAAGTTAATTAAATACGTCCGAATACTTCACTTAATTTATAGGTCAAACAACTAATTTCTGATTTTCAAAAAGGTCAACGTTTCATAGATTCTTCTTCACTTGTATACAGTATTTCTTCAAGAGCATTAATTTGGAAATTCTTGCAAAAATCAAATAATTGTCGGATTTTAATGAAACTTTTAATACTCATTCACAAGTGAATTAAATTATTTTTGAAATTATTCTTTTTTAAAAATCTTGGTAAAAATACTTTTTTTTACCCCTGTTACCCACGGAAATCCATGAAATTTTAATAAATTTCAAAGTCTATAATTTTGTTATTTTAGGGAATATAAATCATCTATTGTTTCATTTTAACTTTCTCTCCTGTATCCGAAAGTCTGCTCCGAAGAGTAAAATAAAAATGCAATAAAACTCCGAAATTATTTAATTTGATAAACTTTTGAATGCTTTAATAAATAATAAAAATTAAGGACATTATAGTCTGAAGGAAAAAAAAAACATTTTCGATAACTAATGAAAATTTTTAAAAGTTTTCCATTTTTTTGATATTATTATAATAATTTATAAAGTTTTAAAAATATTTTAAAAATCTTTAAAGAACTGTCGCGGTTGATATTTTAGTTAAGAATTGAGGATTTTATTCCCTATAAAAATGGAAAAATTTAATAAAAATCGTTCTGCCCCCATATTTTTAAAATAATTTAAACTTGTTTTGTGCATTTGATATTTTTTTTTGTATGGTAATTTTTATATGCAAATAAAAAGTCAAAGTTTCCTCCCTTACCCGAAAAAAAAGTTGTACAATTTTGTTACTTATAAACGCCATACACCTTTTATCTCTAATCATGTACCTGTCAACAAACTCTTGATTTACGGCACGGATAGGTCAAAGTTCAAATCTATGATTAAGAAATAGTTTTATTCTAAGTTTCACGCTATAAATAAGTTATATTTGTATAAATCAAATTAATTTAACATAACATTTGCTAATTTTCCAAAAATAATGTGTCACTGATGTATATTTTATTTTTGCAAGATTTTTAAAACCGAAAATTAACTTTGTTTTAAACTGTGTCAATCGCTCAAAAATGGCGGCAAAATTCAAAAATTGATAAAATATTCTCAAACCTTTATATTCCAATCAATATAATTTCTGTTTGAAATAAACAAAAGTAATTTGCTTACTGGAAATTGTAAATTTAATCATTTAGCTTTCAATAAAAACTACAATAAAAGTTTCAAGAAAATATTAATTTTTAAAATTTCAGTTTAATAGTAACTATTTAGTTTTGTCTCGATTTATTGGAGGTACTATATATCATTTTACGAAATATTTTGAAGTGTATTAACTCTGTTATATTATCAGTTTATTTGTTTAAACATTATTTTTAAATGTACATTTGATTAGACATTGTGTTTTTTTTATAATAAAATGTATATTTATATGTAAATTCGGCTTTGCCTAAGTTCTGGGTCGAGCAGTTCGAATTCTGCTGGAGAATGCATATTTTCCTAACAAGGTTTCTCTGTTATTATTCAGGCCGTTAGATATATAAATATGCTGTTTGATTATTAAAAAAAAAACAGAGTATTTACTCAGATACGAGTGTCCATTAAACACAATGTTTAAACAAAGAAATTAAATGTGTACGGCTCTTTTTTTTTTAAAAGATTTCTGACAGGACAATACAATTAAGCGTTTTATTATATTTTCTTTGCATTCGTATAAAGGTGTGTTTCAGACTTGTTCAAATGATGTGTGGATTCGAAAGATTTTGGCTAATCTATTTTTCCTTAAGTCTCCTCTTAATCTCTGAGGAGATTGTCCAGCATTTTCACTACCTTGTAAAAGATTTGATATTACATAAATGTTTAGAACTTCTTTATTAGCTTTTAGCGAAAAACTCGCAAGATTGTTACATCAATTTTCCTTCACAGTAGCTGCAATATTTAATAAAAACTGTAATAAAGACATAGCAGTATCAATAAGTGTTCAATAGCAACATCCTTAACAGCCAAAAATCAGTAGCAGAAACAACAAAAACAATAATAATAACCATACATAATAATGTGAATCCACAATGCAAATTCTGTGATGAATAATAGGAAACCATAGACAATCTAATCTCAAGGCGTTCTGTATTTGCCTAAAATGAATACAAAAATCGTCACGATAGAGTGGAGCAATATTTACAATGGATAGTGTGCAAACACTATGGAAAATATGTAAACAAACACTGGTATAAACATCGCCCAGTAATGGTTACAGAAATAGAAGATGTCACCATTCTATGAGATTACAAACAGTAAAATTGAAACAAATACCCGGGCATCATTGTTAAAAACCAAAAAGAAAAAACTTGCCTATTAATTGAGATGGCTTGTCCAACGGATTGTAACAGAGCAACCAGGAAATTTGAAAAGCTATCAAAATATAAACACCTGGAAATTGAAATAGAAAAAATGTTGAAATTGAAAACAAGAATAGCACTAGTGATAATAGGTGCGCTTGGAATGATAAAGAACGGAACACAAAAACACATTGAAAGAATCTCTGGAAACTCCAGCTTAAGAGATATACAAAAAATTGTCTTGTTAAGTACAACCCACACACTAAGCAGAACTTTGTCTATGTAACGCTAGGGATGTTAGGGTAGATAAAAAAAAATGAAATGGAGCCATAACAACACACCACGACCTGCCTTAGGTTTTCCCGCAGACTTGGTAGGTAGTGCGACCATAGCAGAAATTAAGATATGATGAAAAATGACAACATAATCATAATAATTGGACAGCTCATGGGTGATGAAAAGATATTCGAATCAAAGGTAAAAATAAAAAAAATTATCCGGATAAAATCAATCAGAAGAGAAAATATTACTACATTTAAAGTATAGGGAAACGGTAAACAACAATGATGTTAATATAACAGCGACCCATCATTGATTTTCCACAGCTGGTCTGAAATTTGAAACATATGGGTTTATAGTTGCAGCACAAAATCAAAGACAACATGAAACTATCTGTATAAGATTCTCAAAATTAATATCATTCTTTTATGCAGCAATTATGGATTATTTTCCGAATCTATTGATCACTTAAAGTCACTCTGCTCGCTCGTAACTACAACAGAATACCCTTTACGTCATAACAGAATGAGCCAATATTTTCGTTGGCAATTAAGTTAATACTCTTGGAAAATACGTCTCTTCTCCCTCCAGCTATAGGTTAAATCGCAGAACAAATTGGCTTCAACAACCAGTCTACCGCAGAAAATAATGGTAACCTACTGCTGGGAAATCTTCTATCCAGTCAGTCATGTCTCTTTCGAGACATGATCGCCCAAGCGTGCATCAAGTATGGCAATTAACTGACTGAATGAATAAATGGCAAGTAAAACATCCCACGGATGTTGGCGAACACACAAATCAAGTTATTGAAAAATATAATTTTTAACTGTTCTGTGGAATATTCCAGTTCACCTCCTCTTCTATGTGCCCTGTCCTTTCAGGTCGTAGTCGATTATGGCTTTCCACGTCTCCCTATCCAAGGTGGCTCTTAGCACGCTTTCTCCTGTTACTCCACGCAACCCTCGTTCCGTCATCCACCTGATCAGGACCTTCAAATATGTTATCCGCTGCTTTCCTCTGTTTCCTTTTCCCGCTATCTGGCCTGTTAGTATCAGGCTCTCCAAGCCCTCCTTCCTCATTGCATGTCCCAGAAACTTTAGCTGTCTCTTTTTAACGCTCAGTATTAATTTCCTTTTCGTTTCCATTCTTTCCAAAACCTCAACATTGCTTACATGCTCGATCCATGATATTCGCAGCATCCTTTTGTAGAACCACATTTCAGTTGTTTCAAGTTTTTCTTTCATCTTTGATGATATTGTCCAGCATTCACTGCCATATTGAAGAACTGACATCACGTAGCAATTCAGTACTCTCTTCTTTTTTTTGTTTTTGATTTCGTTCTTGTTTTTTTCGAAATTGTCCTGTTTCTTCATACTTTACTCAACTTCTGGAATGCTTCTTTCGTCATGCCAATTCGCCTTCGGATTTTTGTGTCGCACTTTCCGTCTTCTGTTAAAACACTAAAAAAAAAAACTTAAAAAGCTGAATATTATTGTAAAATACTTGCTGGGTAATAAAACTGAAATAACAAACCTTGTCGATGCAAATATTCAAGTCAAATAAAGTGAAAACAGTCATCAAAGTAAATACTAAGATCTAGAAATAGAATTTAAGATAATGCGGCATTTTAAAACCCAGACAATCCAAAGTGTTGCTGATGTACGATGAATTATGGAATTATGCCAAAATTATGAAAACGAAAATGTTTTCCTACACCTGGAAAACCGAGTTTGGCTAAAAGATAAAAAAAAATTACATCCATGGTTACTTCCCACATCTTCAAGAATGTTTTGTCACTGTGACAATTTATGAATATATACCACTAGAATTTTCACACCCATCCTCTTATTTTCAGCATTTCGACTTCAGTCACTTTCTCACCGAGTTATGTGGCTTCCCTCTGTCTTTTCTACAAATATTTTCATCGTAACTGCTCTGACAAGCTTATGTCTCTGGTGCTCCTACCACGTGAATTTAAGCGTGCTCCTAAATAGGCATCTAAGTCACACTGTTTTACCGTTGAAACAGTTAAATGTAACCCTCACTTCTACTCGAAATGTTTCTTTTCTCGCACTTTCCACTTGTGGAACTCCCTTCCGTTTACTTTTTTCACTGATAGCTACAACCTCCGAAAATTTAAATGCTAGATCAACTGTTATTTTCTATTTTTTGAAATCCCGTTCATCTTTTATCCTTTTTTTCAATACCCATTGTACCCAGTCTTTTCTCATACTGTAACCCCCGGCGCACTAGTGGTGGTCCCGCCTTGCTTGGGGTGAAATAACCTTTCCGTGCATAGATACACACACATTTTAATCAAAGTTTTCACTACTATACACAATCCAACGGCATTATATATTAAAAAAAAATATTCCTTGAATGTTTTCGAAATATACACCATCCGATTGTACATCGAATACTGCTGTAACATCTGGTCAGGCGCCCCTAATCTAAACGATAATCTGCAATTTAATTGATCCTGTCCTGGCAGCTCGACTCCACTCACTTTCTCACCGACGAGTTGAGGCTTCTCTCTGTCTGTTCTCTTAATATTTTCACGGCCTCTTCTCCGACGAGCTTAGCTCCCTGGTGCTCTCTCTACACGGATTTACTAGAATGGCAAGTAGGTCCCACCCTTTTACACTGAAAAAAAAATCAAATATCACATCAACTTGTACTCTACCAGCTTCTTTTCTCGTACTTTCTGCCTGTAGAGCTCCCTTTCGTATACTTGCTTTTCTGATAGCTACAATCTCAAAGTTTAAATGCAATATCAATTGCCATGTCTTATCTCCTTGACTCCCATCCTTCCCCCGATACGCCTGTATCTTATTCTTCTCCCTTTTTGCACTACTCTCACGCAGCTCTTTTCCCCCCTAGTCTTTCCATCTCTCTTTTACCCATTTTACGATAACCCCTGTAACCTGTTTCCTTTTTTCTTTCACTCTCCTCATGTAACCCTCTGTACACTAGTAGCAGTATTGCCTTGCTTGGGAGTGAAACGATTATAAAAAATATCCAACAAATTATGCTAATAATCTGTTGATTTGCAATCTCTTAAGATTTGCAAGTGCAGCTTGGAGGCAAACAAACAAGCAGACACCAACTATCTAATCTTATTTATAAATGGAACTTTGTTTGTGTGTGTGTGTGTGTGTCTCTGTGTGTGTTCGTTACCTATAGACTCCGAAACGGCAGAACCGATTTTCTTGAAAATTTACACAGCTGTACTATAAGCGTCTGCGAGTGTTCTTAGCTAGGTTTTGTGCCGAGGTACCCCCGATAAATATCGAAAATCGATAATCGAAAAAATTGGGTTATAGAATGAGTGGTCCGATTTTAATCAAATTTGATACACTCATAGACAAAGACATAAGAAACGATATTTTGCCTGTATGTTTGTATTTTTTTTCAGCCCTTTTATTTTAGTTTTTGCTTCGAGTTTGGTTCTAAGTAGGTATAATTGTAGTTCTTAGTCTCAGCAATGAGACCATTTACTCAGAAGACTTATTTAGCCTTCAAAATTTAGTTTACGACGAAAAAAAAACTTATTTGATATCGATACCAGGAAATCAAAATTTGACTTAAATCCATTCATTTTTTTTTTCAGTCTACGGTTTCGCTTAAACTGGAAACAACTATTGCTTTTTAGTCTTTCGTGCCAACGTCCAAATAGTCTGAGCTCCAGGACCATGGATTAGTTTTAAAGCTTTCATTACACCCGAGCAACGCCGGGCTATACTGCTAGTAATAAAACTAAAACCAATTATGATAATAAAGACCAGATGAGCTAAAATATATTGGCCAACGTATTTGACATCATTTTAAAATAAGTTGATAAAACATAATATGTTAAATGTCAATAATTAAAATAAAAAGACATGACTTTCCTTAAACGTTGAATTATTTAAGATAAACTGAACAGTAGTGTAATTCATAAATAACATAAGTAATAATACAGTCAGTCAGTTAAATGCCGTACGTGATACACGCTTTGGACGATCATGTCTCGAAACAGACATGACTGACTGGGCAGAAGATTATCCCGCAGTAGGTTGCCATTGCTTTCTGCGGTAGAGTGGTTGCCGACCAAGGCTACAGAACCGAATCTGTCCTGTTATTTAATCCATAACTGGAGGGAAGAGACGGATTAATACCTTTCCCAAGGGTATTTGTGCGTAAGTGAATGCAAGGAATTCAGCTGGAATTCGAACTCGGCTGGAATTTGAACTCGGCTCTCCGATTTCTCGTTCCGAGCCGATATCCACTGCGCCACAACGCACAAGTAATAATAGAGTTGATATATATATATAAAACAAAAAAAAATCTCCTAGGTAAATATCCAAACTTTCAGTGGAATTTACTGTCTCAGTTGCTTCTTATCACAGAAATCAACAACAAAAATTGACATACCGTAAAATCAATCGACCAAACAAACAACCAACCTAAAAACCACCAACATTATCTACATAAAAGATCTCAATTTATTCTCAAAGAACAAAATAGTATCATAATCATTAACCGAAATTCAGTATGGAAGAATGGAAGTGTTAGTAATGTTTAAAAGAAACATTTTGCAATAAATAAGATTAAATTACCAAATAGCGAATCAGTTAATATCTATTATTATATATAAAAAACATATATGTTATGCGAATCGAATATCTTGAAGTTGTTAAAAGAGATTCAGTAAAATCCGAAGATAACGAGAAAGAAAAATTATATTTAAGTAAAAAAAAAACATAAAAATTAAGCAGAATATTTTTCATTTTTACATATTTTATATTCAAATAATTAAAGCACACACACACACACACACACACACACACACACACACACACACACACACACACACACACACACACACATCTATATGTATATATTATTCGAATATATATATATGTATATATTATAAATGATTTTCGATTATTACCATGGATAATACATATTTTACCGCTTTGCTGTCCTTAACACGGCTCAAATTAACGTGGTCAAATTAAGAACATCAAAGCGCTGCAATATGTATTATCCGTGGAAATAATCGAAAATCCTTTATAAAATATTACTCTGTTAAATTAAATAAATAAATATAACATTGAGTTCTCTCGAGTACATCTCTTTTGGAATTTACCCGGATTGCATACCAAGTGTACTATGTTATATATGTATATATATATATATATATATATAATCATTCGCAGACAGATCTGTTTCGCTGTATTTCAGCTCATCAGTACGGTTAGACATCCGATTGCTTTCTTTTAGCCCCGACTGAAACCCGACCGAATTGACATCATTCAACGATTCTACCTCTAAGGCTCTATGGGCGCTCGGCAGACTTTTAGCGTGTGATATACCATGTAAACATACGCCAGTAGCTAAGAGTGTTCTAATTCAATACTGAATGAACGATAATAAAAACATACTTGAGATCTACAAAATCTATATTCAAGCTGGAAAAACTTAAAATTTTTACTAAACTAGCTAATCACGAGTAAACATTTAAAAAATTGGAAAATACTTAGATATAGTATGGAGTATAATACAAAAAAAAAAAAGCCAAACCTTACAACGGTGATAATATCTGAAAGATTGTGCCAAGAAGAAAGGTTAATCAGAATATTGTTTCCAGAACAAAAAATAAAATAAAATGAAAAATTAGAAATAATGTCCAGGTGTAATTACACCCCTAAAATACAACCTAGGATCCTACAAACCAGGATGAAAGTTTTTTAAGAGCCTTAAGTGACTCTTCCCTAATTTTGAAATTTTCGGTTGTTTAAAAATTGCAGTCGGGTGTTCGTAAAAATTACTGTTGTACGTTTGAAAACGTTAGAAAATCAGTTATTATAATTCGCCTGAAGATTTATGAATAAATCCAGAAAGTTTCATCAAAACCCGACCATTATTTGATTTTTGCAAGAATTTCGAAATTAATGTTTTTCACCGGGACTTGCAAGGGATTTGCAAGGGAATTGCGTAATATTACGTTTGCCATAATAAACACTTGTAAAAATTGCGTCACTCACGGTAAAAAAAAGAAAAAATTTATACCAAAATTTCGTGCGTGTTAGAAAGAATTAAAACATTTTTAAAAAATAATTAAAAATACTTTGGCCTTTTTCTCCATACTATGCTGTTTTTCAACGATTTAGTAGAGGTACCTAGATTTGACGTTTGTATGTTGCTGAATAAAAGTATTTTCAATCACATTCTTGAAGTAAGCACTGGACCTTTACACTTCATGAAAAAATATACTATGTTTGATTTGATTCTCGATTTTTATTAATAGTAATCGTTTCATTACAAACAACACACCACCACCAATGATTCGATGTTTGTTGGTAGATCCGTAGAAATGCAATGAAAACTGTAAATTTATCATTCATTGAAAGAAAATTATGATCAATTCAAGTTAAAGCCTCTCTGTCTAGAGCGTCATTCAGACATTCACTCAATGTAGGCAAGCCAAATGGAACGAAAAATGTTCAAAACAACTCACTTTTCATAATCTATCACTGTAGTAAAAGGAGTATTTTATTTTAAAGAGCCAAATTTCAGACTTGTTGCTGGAAAGGTTGGGTCATTGTGTCGGGCCAGGAAGTTATTCTCGTCAGAATCGATCTTGTACATTTATAAATCTACCATTCGTCCGTGCATTGAATATTATTACCATATCTGATCGGGTGTTCCTGTTATTTATTTCGAGGTTCTCGACGAAATCAAACGAAGGATCTGTAATGCAATCAATCCGGAATTGGCATTTAGACTTCAGTCCTTATCTCGCCGACATGACGTGGCTTCCCTCTGTCTTTTCTCCAAATATTTTCACGGCAACTGCTCTGACGAACTTTTCTCTGGCGTGCCTCGACCGCATGAATTTAAGTGCTCTACTAGGTTAGTAATTAGGTCCCACTATTTTGCTGTTGAAATAGTTAAACGTAACCGCTACTTCTACTCTAACAGTATCTTTCCTCGCACTTCCCGCCTCTGGAATTCCTTTCCGTTTACTTGCTCCCCTGATAGATATAATTTCCAAAAAATTAAATGCAACGTCAATTGCTATTTTCTCTCTTCTTTTATCCTGTATTTCCTTGAAATATTTCTTCAATGCATCCTTGTAACCCTCACACTGTGAATCCCTGCGCACTAGTGGCGATCTTCCTTTTCTTTGGGGTGAAATGATTTAAAAAATTCAAATTATACAACAAAGCAATTAATAGAAAATTAGAAGTTCTACCAGGGTTTATTAATAATCGCCAAAATCTTAACAAGATAAGATATACTGATGACAGTGTTGATAGCAGATACATAAAGAAACCAACAACAGATCCTGGAGAAGGTAGTGAAGGAAGGCAAGAAGAAAGGACTAAACATCAACTGTAAGATGACACATTGCATGGTTGTTAGCAAAAGAATGAGCCGAAACAAGTGGGGTAATTTAAATAATTAAACAATAGATATACTGATGACACAGTTATGTTAGCAGATACATAAAAAAACCTACAACCAATCCTAGAGAAGTTCGTTAAGGAAAGCAAGAAGAAAGGACTAAACATCGACTGTAAGAAGACAGAATGCATGGTTGTTGTTAGCAAAAGGATGACCCAAAGTGCGAATTATGAATAGAAGAAACCGAAGTCAAACACGTGCGGAAATTTCAATATATAGGAAGTGTTCTAACAGGGGACGGTTAGTGTGACATTGAAATCCGAATGTGCATTATGAATAGAAGAAACCGAAGTCAAACACGTGCGGAAATTTCAATATATAGGAAGTGTTCTAACAGGGGACGGTTAGTGTGACATTGAAATCCGAAGGTGCATTATGAATAGAAGAAACCGAAGTCAAACACGTGCGGAAATTTCAATATATAGGAAGTGTTCTAACAGGGGACGGTTAGTGTGACATTGAAATCCGAAGGTGCATTATGAATAGAAGAAACCGAAGTCAAACACGTGCGGAAATTTCAATATATAGGAAGTGTTCTAACAGGGGACGGTTAGTGTGACATTGAAATCCGAAGGTGCATTGAGATAGCCAAAGATGCATTAAAAAAGCTAAGCAGAGTATTAAAAGACAGGAAAATTTAAATATCTGTGAAGGGTTTTTCACAGAGGACGGAAATTGCGACACTGAAATCCGAAGTCGAATTGGCATAGACAAAGATGTATTGCAAAAGCTAAGCAGAATACTGAGAAACACCAAAAACTTCCCTAAAGACAAGGAAATAGCACTAAGCTGTTATGTGATATGCTTCCCTCATTACCCCTATGTACCCAGTCTTTTCCGTCACTATAACCCCTTGCATACTAGTGGAGATCCTGCCTTGCTTGGAGTTAAATTATTTAAAACAAGAAATGACGTAATACAAGAAGAGACATTTTCCATAAACATTTACACTTTCTTTTAAGCAGTCTTGTTTTTATGTTCGGAAAAAAAAACAAGATTTTTTGTTTTTGTTTTTTTGCAATGATTGGTAAGAAATATATTTACAGTTTTTCTTATTATGCTTGTAAATTTTGCTTTGCTTGAAACATTCGATCATACCTTTATATATGATGAGATGTCATCATTTTGTAAAATGCGAAATGGCCTCGCTCGAAAATTTATCACAGTCTGTTGAAAATAAATTTATAGCGTATTATTAAAAGATTTAATTATATATCACGAAAATGTAAAACTAAAAATTGTTATATTGGCTTTAAACTTACAAATGTTTGTTAAAACGAATAACTTATTAAATATGAGTTACTGTAACTCATAATTAAAGGTAAATAAAAATAATTAAAGGTAAATATAATCAACGATAAATAACATTTTATTCTGTTAATTTTCCTTTAAAAGTTAGTTGTCAACTCACTTCTCACGCAGAGAAATTATGAAGATGGCTGAGATTGATTGAAAATTCTGCCGTCTTGTTTTGCTTTAGTTCCACATTATCTAGCTTGTTTTCATGAATTTTATTTCTTTAATTTCTTTATGCCGATTGATTTATTCTGCTATTCTGTTATTCTTTTATTTTATCATATTTATCATCAATGATACTATTTTATTATTTTCGTATGCTTTCCTTTGTTTGTATATGTCAATAAATATCAAGATATTCATGTCATCAATTACTTTTAATAATAAACCTTTGGTTATCGACAATATGTTTTTGGAATTAACGTCATATTTAAATGATAAATTAGAATTAATGTCATATACATCTCAGAAGTATAGACAAATAATGTCATGGTTACCCAAGTTCTGTGCCTTCAGGATGGAAGTAATCATGACTCTCCACAACTTTCTATCCTTTGTAGCTTTGAGAAAAGGTTTGTGTTTTTTGCTATCACCCCATTTGCTTCACTGTTATCCATTAAAAAAAAGATTGTTAGGCAGGTTAAGAACTGTTTTCAGTTGTCTCTTTTACCTCCTCTATGCCGAATGTCATCTTCTCAAAGCTTTTTTCCTAATTTTTGTCCAAGAAATTTTAACTCTTTTAGATTCTATTCTTTTTATTAGAATCTTTCAAAACTTCTTCGTTAGTCGCATGTTTAATTCGTTATATTCACAGCAGCATTCTGTAGAGAAGCGTTGGAATCAATGTATCACCATAGAAGGAGACTCTGTTGTCTGAAGATTTCAAGACGCTTCTTCATCTGTGAAGTAACTGTTCAGCATACAAGTCCACACACACACACACACACACACACACACACACACACACACACACACACACACACACACTAATGAATAGTACTATTACCCTAGAACAACTGAAATAATTTTCTTGTGGTAGTATTAAGTCTGACAAGAGGTATAACGGTTAAAAAGAAATGTCTGCTATTATCATCTCCTGCCACTTCTGTTTGACTGGAATCCAAGAAATGATTAGCATTTGAATTGATTGGTAGTCATTGATTGGTAGTACCTCCAGGAATTTAAATGCAAAGTCAATTTACATCTCTTATCCACTTAACTCCAGCCTTTTCTACATCACACCGTGTATCTTGTTCTTTTCCTTTCTCTCTACTTTCGCAATTGTCTTCACTCCTTTGTTCACTACCTTCTCTTGCCCTTTCTCTTTCACCCCTGTAGCTGGTTCGTCTTTGTCTTCACTCCTGTCTAATACTTCAACTCTTATGTAACCCCCTGCACATCAGTGGCGTTAACGCCTTGCTTGGGGTGAAATGATTATATATATATATATATATATATATATTGGTCTAATCATTTGAGTCTTATACTGGTTATATTAAAATCTATCATCGTAAATCACAATACAGCAAGAAAAAAAACTTGCAAATAAATTTATTGGTATTTTATTTATAAAAGCAAAAGAAAATAAGGATATTTGATATAATAATGTCTACTTCATTGCTACAATGTCAACTAGGTTAACTAGATAAGTCCTGTTATAGACGCCTGCTCAGGCACATTTGTATTTTTTTAACAACTGCAAAGACAACTTGACTTTTATGCTGCAACTATACTGACGAGAACTTAGTCAAAAATTCTGGGAGACACAGACCAATCTGGTGAACCCGTGAATTGCAAACCTAACCAGGAAAGGCTTCTGGTCCCTTATTTTTTATGTAACCAGTTTCACTCACAGGGTTTGGGTGAATATGACAAAAAAGTTAAAAGTAGCCGTTCCTGAATGTTTCGAAGTTTTCAATTTTTCCTGATGTAATATATATATATATATATATATATAAACTTATTTATAAATGGAACTTTGTCTGTGTGTATGTGTCTGTGTGTGTGTGTGTGTGTCCGTTACCTATAGACTCCGAAACGGATGAACCGATTTTCTTGAAAAATTAAGTTTACGACGAAAATAAACTTATTTGATATCTATACCAGGAAATCAAAATTTGACTTACATACATTCATTTTTCTTTCAGTCTACGGTTTCGCTTTAACTGGAAACAACTATTGCTTTTTAGTTTTTCGTGCCAACGTCTAAAGAGTCTGAGCTCCAGGACCATGGATTAGTTTTAAAGCTTTCATTGCACCCGAGAAACGCCGGGCTATACTGTTAGTATATATATATATATATATATATATATATATATATGTGTGTGTGTGTGTGTGTGTGAGAGAGAGAGAGAGAGAGAGAGAGAGAGAGAGAAAGAGAGAGAGAATATTAATTTAAGTAAAATTTTCTTCCTCAGCAGATTGATATTACTTTTAGCATCTCGACTTCAAAGTTTTTTTCCCTTATCAGGCGGTATCATCAATTGAATGCTTATAATTCCTCGATTTTTTATGCACTGAAGAATGGAGCAAGTTTTTCCGTATTATTTGTGTTCGTGTGTGCATTTGCGCTGGTGTGCACAAATGTGCGTACGTATAAGGTGTCGTGATCATTTGTCTTTTTTTTCTTTTTTTCACTTTACACTCACTTCGTAGGTTTTTCTAATTGGTTAATTTCTTCTTTTCTTGCCAGTGTAACCATTTGTAACTATTTCTTTGTGATTTTCTCTCTAGACTCCCTCTTAATTTTTGAGACTTCCAGTCCTTTCTTGAGCTAGAAATGTTGTATTTTTTTTTACATAAACAACTGAAGTCAATGCTTAAATGAGAAATATTTTTATATGTCTTCACTTGGCTATTATTTCGTTTTTCTTCCTTCGTTTGGTGGTATCTTAAGATAACACATAACTAAATCCCGGGCCTTACTAATAAAACAACAACTTTTAGGTAAAATTCAACTTTGTTCAGCAACTTAGTGTCTTCTAGGGTGATACATTGATTCCAATGCTTCTCTAACAATTCGATACCTTTTTTGTAAAACGATTTGTGTTTGACCTCAAAATACACCTCAGTTTCCAATATCACTTCTTCATTGGGGCCAAATCTCTTTCCCTGGAGCATTCTTTTGAGGTCTGCAAACAGCCAGTAGTCACTGGGGACCAGATCCGGAGAATAGGGTAGATGCAGAAGAAGTTCGAAGTGCACTTCATGTAGTTTTGCGATCGTTTTGTGAAACGACGTGTTGTCTTAGAGAAAGATCCCTTTTTCTTCTTCATTTGTGGCCGTGTTTTTGACGATTTCTTCCTTCAAACGCACCAATAATGCTATATAATATTCGCTATTGATGATTCTTGGATTTTCAAGGTAATCGATGAACAAAATACCTTGCGCATCTCAAAATACTGAGGAGAAAACCTTGTTTGCTAATGTTTGCGTCTTTGGTCGCTTTGGACGGCTTTCATCTGCTGCTGTCTACTCAGCTGACTGCCGATTTAACTCCGGAGTAAAGTGAGGGATCCACGTTTCATCCATTGTCACAGATTTACGCAAAACCTTCTTCTTGTTGCGTTGGAATAGTTGCAAACAACGCTCTGAATGGTCGGCGCGTTGTTATTTTTGATCGATTGTAAGCAAACGCGGCACCTACTTTAAACACTGCTTTCTCATTGACATATGTTCCTGCAAAATGGTGAATACTCTGTCTTCTAATATGTTCAGCTCCTCTGCTATCTCATACAACTTTAATTTACGATCGGCTAAAATGAGTTTGTGGATTGTTTCGGTGTTTTTCGGGATAACTGACGATTTGGGGGTACCTGAGCGTTCAGTATTATTTGTGTCTGTACGACCGCCTTTAAAATCAGTATACCACCACTTAACCGTTGTTTCCGACGGAGCGGAGTCCAAATAACATTTATCAAGCCATTGCATTGCTTGAACAGTATTTTTTATCAGAAAGCAATGCAGATTTTTCCATTGCTTCGAAAATTTGTAACAGTAGCTTTACTTAAATAACTGTAATTTGTAAACTAATAATCCAAATGGGGTCATATTTTGTCATCTGCAATTTGAAGATTACTATTTCATAAAAATTATATGGATTTTTTATTAGTGGCGTCATCGATATGTCAGGCCCGGGACTTATTGAGTGATGCGTTATTAATTGTAGGAGGTTAAGTCTGTAATTGACTTTTTATTAATTATTGTCTGAATTTATGTACATATGTCTGTATTTATACGCTTTCACATAAGCACTCACGCATATTAATGCATGCATGTATATAGGTATACACACGTTTGCATATATCTAAACTTATTTATAAATGGAACTTTGTCTGTGTGTGTGTATGTGTGTGTGTGTGTGTGTGTGTCCGTTACCTATAGACTCCGAAACGGCTGAACCGATTTTCTTGAATATTTATACAGTAGTACTATGAGCGCCTGCGAGTGTTCTTAGCTAGGTTTTGTGTCGATGTACCCACGATAAATATCAAAAATCGATAATCGAAAAAATCGGGTTATAGAAGGAGTGGTCCGATTTTAATCAAATTTGATACACTCATAGACAAAGACATAAGAAACGATATTCATAAGTTTCAAGGTTGCAGTTCTTACAATAGTGCAGAAAATCGATAATATATATATATATATATATATATATATAAAAGGCAAGATGTTTGTATGTGTGTCTGTTTATCTGCCTGCATGTCTATTTTTTCAGTCCTTTTATTTTAATTTTTGCTTCGGGTTTGGCTCTAAGTAGGTATAATTGTAGTTCTCAGCCATGATACCATTTACTCAGAGGACATATTTAGCCTTCAAAATTCAGTTTACGACGGGAAAAAACTTATTTGATATCGATACCAGGAAATCAAAATTTGACTTACATCCATTCATTTTTCTTTCAGTCTACGGTTTCGCTTTTACTGGAAACAACTATTGCTTTTTAGTATTTCGTGCCAACGTCCAAAGTGTCTGAGCTCCAGGACCATGGGTTAGTTTTTAAAGCTTTCATTACAACCGAGTAACGCCGGGCTATACTGCTAGTACAAATATAAACGCACGCATACAAACACATGTACACTTATGCCTTTGCTTTGTTATTAATTAATCTGGTGCTTAAATGGTAAAGTTTTATTTCTTATTTTTAGGGTATTGATTGTTGTGATTCAGTGAATATCAGCTCGGAACGAGAAACCGGAGAGACGAGTTACAATTGCAGTTGAATTCGTTGCATTCACTTACACGCAAATACCCTTGAGAAAGGCATTAATCCGTCTTTTCTCCCGCCAGATATGGGTTAAATAACAAGACAGAAAACAGCGCATGACATAATTAGTGAATTGAGTAAATGGATGTCGGAACAAGGTTTAGAAGAAATAACAAAAAGAGTAACAAAGGACAGGAAGTTGTGGGGAGCCATGATCGCCTTTGTCCAAGAGGGACACATCACATAGGGAAGATCCCAGTCACTCAGTTAGTCACTACTGATTTCCAAGTCTTCCACCGCGTCTGTCAGTTTTTCTCACTGTAAATATATTCTTTTTGTAAATAAAATGTTGAGTTTTCTCTTCTAAAAGAGCTGCGGAGTACGAATCTTTCTCATAATTCTGTTGTTATTGCAGACGGACGTTTTATTTTTGATAACATATTTAATAAATCGGGCTTTGTTTACAAGTAAATCATTGGCCTGAAATTAGCTAATGCCGCTCTCAAATCACACTCTTGTTAGAAATAATTGCTGTGAACTCAAACAATGATCTTTTTGTAGACACCTCCACTTATTCGCGATAATTCGCGATAAATGAAACAGTTTTCTCGAAGCTTTCATTTCAGCGTTAATTGAAAGTTAAAAGATTAAATTTACCATTTCTATTAAAAAAAAATACTCAATAATGTATTTTTCAAACAGAAATTAGATTGGTTGCAATCGATTTTTTAAATTTTTTCTAAAAAAGCTGATTAGCATCCTTTTCAACCGTTTTTCATCGTAATGTAATTTTCTTTATAAAATTCTTTCAAAAATAAAATATACGTTTTCGAAACTTTATTTGAGAAATATTAGCTAATTTAATATATAATTACTTTGATTTGAAACTCGTATTATTCACTTTATGTTTAAAAAAAAGCAGAAAAACTGATTTTAAAACGAACAGTAGTAGTGATTTACATAGCTTTCAACATCTGGCATGCGATTGTCAAGCACGGATAAGTTATTTACATGTTTATTGCTGAACGCTTAATTATATAATTTTTAGGTATTTAGTAATCTTACAAACGTTAAGAATATTCGTAATCTAAATTTAGGAATGTTGACTTTAAATTTACTATAGTCATCGATCTTATTTTCTGATAATGTCCTATATGGTTACTCATAATGACCTGTATGGTCACCCATTATATCTTGTATGGTCAACTATAATGTCCTGTATGGTCACCCATAATACCTTGTATGGTCACCCATAATGTGTTGTATGGTTTCAAAATGAGCACGTTTTATGCGCATGAAAAAAAAAATATTTAAAAAAATCTTACTGGGTGACTATTTATATTAAACTTTTCAATTTTCGCTTGTAAATATTATTTTCACTTAAAAACTTAATAACCTAACGAAGACAGAATTTTGAAGAATTCTTAAAAGATTTTCAAACTATAAATTCTAATTTATAAAAGGAAAAGTGAAAACAATTCTTGTAAAAATTCATTATTCATCGCAAAAATGTTTGGCCTTCAGACAATAATATCCTTAATATATATTATTTATAAAATCATTTAAAAGCTTGTCTAATTAAATAATGACACAGTTTTATTGCAATTTTTATTTTACTTTTCGAAGCAGCTTTTTCGGAAAAGTGGCAACTGTTAAAAAAATAGATGATTTACATTCCGTAAAGAGCCTTGCGTTTAACTAATAAAACTAATAAAACAATGTGTGCAGACAATTTAATTTTCAGAAATTTCATAAAATTAACAAATGTAAAAAATATTCTTACTAAGATTTTATAAAAAATAGTCATTTAGTAAATACATTCATTCATTTGTGAATAAGTCCTGAAAGTTTAATTAAAATTCGACAATTATTTGATTTTGCAAGTAGTTTCAAATTAATGTGAATTTCACCGGAAACAAAGGTACTGAAATTCCCGGAATCAACTATGTTTCTACGCTGACGAAAATAAAATAAAATAAAATAAAAAACGAAAAAAACAAACAATATTTTCAACCAGTTATTAAAAAGAATACTTTGAAATTTCCTCTTAATAATAATATAAGCATTTTGACGATAAAACATTTATTTTTTTTGTGTGTTTTTTAAGATTGGAGGCTGTTTTTATCATGCTATGCTGTTTTTTAGACATACCATTTTGGGGCTGTTTTTGAAATCATTTGACTTTTCTCTGGTAGGATCTCACTGTTTTTATTTTAAGTTAATGATCTGAATGTCTAGGTTTTAAGATTTATAAGTTGACAGATTTACAGCTTTAGTGGATATGAATATTATGTGCCTATTTCGTCCTTTGTTCTTGCATGCATATTTAATGACTATTAGTAATTCTTTAAAATTCTCTCTAACAATGTGTGTGTGTCTGTCTGTCAGTCAATCGATCTATACGAACGTGTAATTACTTTGTGTGTTAGAGAGAGAGAGAGAGAGAGAGAGAGAGAGAGAGAGAGAGATCTTGCTACACAAAATAGCCTCTTTGTTTTCTCTTACACTTTCTTAATACTAAGAAAAGTGAGAAAGTGAGAAAGAGAGAGAGAGGGAGAGAGAGGGAGGAGAGAAAGAGAAAGTGAAGGAGTTTTTACTCCTCCAAATAACGTCATCGTTTTCCCTTTTCTTCTTCCACGTGTGTGTGCGTGAGAGAGAGAGAGAGAGACAGAGACAGAGACAGACAGACAGACAGACAGACAGACAGACATAGCGAGAGCTTTTAATCCTCAAGATAGCCACATCGCTTTTCCTCTCCTAATAATCAAATGAAAGTGAGAGAGAGAGAGAGAGAGAAAGAACGAGAGAGAGAGAGAAAGAATGAAAGAGTGAAATATATATATATATATAGAGAGAGAGAGATGAAGAGAGCGAAAAAGATAGTTCTTACTTCTCAAAACAGCCTCGTTGTTTTTCCTCTTCCTCTCCCTGTTAATCTACTGAGAAAAAGAAACAGAAAAGGAGAGAAAGATAGAGACTGACAAAGAGAGAGAAAGAGAGAGAGAAAAAGAAAGGAGAAAGAGAGAAAGAAGGAGAAAGAGAGAGAGAGAGCGAGAAGGAGAGAGAAAGAAGAAGAAATTGGTTTTAAAAGCGCCTCATTGTTTTTCTCTTCCTCTTCTATTAATATATTGAGAGACAGAGAGAAAAAGAGAGAGATAGAAAAAACAGAACAATAGATTAAAAAGGGAGGCAGAGAGAGAGAGAGAGAGATAGAGAGATAGAGAGAAAGTGAGACAGAGAGAGAGAGAGAGGGGGGAGGGAATTCTTATTCCTCAAAATAGTCTCATCGTTTTCATCTTCGTGTAACTATTAATCTATTGAGAGAGAGAGAGAGAGAGAGAGAAAGTGAGTGAGAGAGAGAGAAAAAGACAAAGATATATATAGAGAGAGAGAGAGACAAAGACACAAAGAGAGAGAGAGAGTCCTTATTCCTCAAAATAGCCTCGTCGTTTTCTTCTTCCTAATAATCTATTGAGAGAGAGAGAAAGCGAGAGACAATGAGAAAGTGACAAAGAGACAAAGGAGATAGAATGAGTGAGAGAGATCCATCGTTTTCATCTCCGTGTAACTATTAACCTATCGAAAGAGAGAGAGAGAGAGAGAGAGAGAGAGAGAGAGAGAGACAAAGATAGAGAGAGACAGAGACAAAGAGAGAGAGAGAGTGAGTTCATATTCCTCAAAATAGCCTCATCGTATTCTTCCTATTAATCTATTGAGAGAGAGAAAGAGAGACAAAAAGAGACAAAGAGACAAAGGAGAGAGAGAGAAAGAGAGAGAGTGAGAGAAAGAGACAAAGATAGACAGAGACAGAGACAAAGAGAGAGAGTGATTTCATATTCCTCAAAATAGCCTCATCGTATTCTTCCTATTAATCTATTGAGAGAGAGAAAGAGAGACAAAAAGAGACAAAGAGACGGAGAGAGAGAGAGAGAGAGAAAGAGAGAGAGAGAGTGAGAGAAAGATAGTTCTTTCTTCTCAAAATAGCCTCGTCGTTTTTCTCCCCCCCCCCCCATTAATCAAAACTGTAAACATGCAACCTGCTCTTGTCGATCCGGTTACTTGTCTTTTGAAACTTTTGTTTATATTGGCTGAATAATCATTAGTTTGCACCACGTGACATTGCATCGTGTGAGCCAATATGTTAAATATAATAATAGAGACAGCCACAGTCCATGCGTGGGGCTGGCATACCATCACAGTCACGACATCCAAGATGAGGCTCAGAGAAAAAGTAAATCTGTAATAACAAAACTATAACAAAATCATAGAGAAACCAAATAGGTTGCCATTTCTACCAAACATCATCAGAAAAACAATTGACTACAGCGTGGCGTTGAGAATAAACATGTTTTTCTTTTTCTACAACGCATTCTAGTCTTCGATATTCTGACCAGTGATTGTTTACACGATGCCTCCACTGATCTGGAATTTAAAGATTTCTTCTTGAGAACGTATGGCAACGAATTGACAGGTAACTGAATCATTTTTGCATATTTCTCAAGTTATTATTTTTTGCAAACTAATATTTGATATATTACTTTTGCTGGGAGTATGTCATAGTGTTCTTTATTGGAAATAGTAGATTCTTTGTCATAGAAGTCAGGTAAGCGAATGCCAAAGAAACCGCACAAAAATATGAGCTCTTGTCAGAAACCCAGATATATTTAGACAGTAAATATACCACTGTTAGAATATCTGTGGAATATACACAGCCGGTGGAAGGGCCTCATACCCACAGGAATCAATGTTACAGCTCCCCCCAAATCTATAATATGGCCCCCATTTTATGACATATCAATTTTCATACAGTAGTATACATATAAAACACAAATGTTATTGTAACACAATTATGTACAACTAGCAGTATAGCCCGGCGTTGCTCGGGTGTAATGAAAGCTTTAAAACTAATCCATGGTCCTGGAGCTCAGACTCTTTGGACGTTGGCACAAAAAATTAAATATCAATAGTTGTTTCCAGTTAAAGCAAAACCGTAGACTGAAAGAAAAATGAATGGATATAAATCAAATTTTGATTTCCTGGTATCGATATCAAATTTTCTGCACTATTGTAAGAACTGCAACCTTGAAACTTATGAATATCGTTTCTTATGTCTTTGTCTATGAGTGTATCAAATTTTATTAAAATCGGACCACTCCTTCTATAACTCGATTTTTTCGATTATCGATTTTCGATATTTATCGGGGATACCTCGACACAAAACCTAGCTAAGAACACTCGCAGACGCTTATAGTACAACTGGGTAAATTTCCAAGAAAATTGGTTCAGCCGTTTCGGAGTCTATAGGTAACGGACACACACACACACACACAGACACACACACAGACACACAGACACACACACGCATACACATACACACAGAGACAAAGTTCCATTTATAAATAGTTTAGATTTAGATCTATTTTCAAACAGTAGTATTCATATAAAACAAATGTTATCGTAACACAATTATGTACAACAATTGATCATATGAAATATAGATGTATAATTCTACTAGAAAAGTTGAAAATAAATGTAATGTATTGAAACACAAATTAGAGACCTGTCATGAATAGGTCTTTCCATCATAAAGGATCATATGCAACATAGCTAAACAATTCCGCTAGAAAAATAAAGTACAATGTACCTAAATAGAAATTAGAAACATTTCATAATCGGTCATTTCGTCTGAAACAAATCAACAATGTTTGGCGGCAATTTTTAATATCTAATGAAGATTTTTGTTCTTAGATAATTGAAAGATTTTGTCCGTTCAACATTATGGATAAAATACAGTGAAGTTTATATAAATCTTTTTACACATAGCATAAGCAAAAAATAAAAATAAAAATAAAAATAAAAATAAATAAATAAAAACGAAGACCCCAGAATGACCTGAAAATCCGTGAAAATATTTCATACTTTAATAATCCGTTGTGCTTAGTTTAATTTGTAACGGATAAAAATGTATGGAAAAAAGCAAATGTTAATAAGATAGCGAAAGTCATAAAGAAGTGCTCAGGACACCCAGTCAATCTTGCACTCCGCCTCGCTGCTCTGTCGGTAATTTCCATGGAAAGTGTTCAGATGTACTGGACTACTTTGTCCCATCTTCTAGGCTAATACTTGACAAGCCACCCACATTGTAGCTAACTGTATTAATTCCCTACATTTCCTTTGAGATCTAGAATTACACTCGAGTAGCTTTTTTCCTACGAACCACTGCCTTGTGAAACAAACTCCCAAGCTGTATTAATTCCCTTCATTTTCCTTTGCTGAGATGTCAGAATACCTCAGGTGGCACCTCCACAGACTACCTTGGCAGGCAAACTCCCAAGCTGTATTAATTCCTTCATTTTCCTTTGCACGGATCTAAATTACATCAGTGGCTTTTTGCCAGACCACTGCCTTGTGAAACAAACTCCCCAGCTGATGTAATTCCCTTCATTTTTCTTTGCTGAGATCTGAACACTCAGTGGCTTTTGCCTGCAAAGACCACTGCCTTGTGGGGAAACCGACTCCCAAACTAATGAACTTCATGTTCTTGTGGATCAAACCACTCGAGTACTTTTTTTCTAGACACTGCCTTCGTGACAATACAATGTGTTAATTCCCTTCATTTTCCTTTGCTGAGATCTAAATTACACTCGAGTAGCTTTTTTCCTACGAACCACTGCCTTGTGAAACCGACTCCCAAGCTGTATTAATTCCTTCATTTTCCTTTGCTGAGATCTAAATTACACTCGAAGTAGCTTTTTCCTACGAACCACTGCCTTGTGAAACAAACTCCCCGAGCTGTATTCAATTATACATTTTCCTTTGCTGAGATCTAAATTACCTCGAGTAGCTTTTTTCCTACGAACCACTGCCTTGTGAAACCGACTCCCAAGCTGTAATAATTCCCTTCATTTTCCTTTGCTGAGATCTAAGTTACCTTAGAACAGCTTTTTCCTACGAACCACTGCCTTGTGAAACCGACTCCCAAGCTGTATTAATTCCCTTCGTTTTCCTTTGCTGAGATCTAAATTACCTCCGATGGCTTTTTCCTACGAACCACTGCCTTGTGAAACCGACTCCCAAGCTGTTAATTCCCCTTCTGTTTTCTGCTGAGATCTAAATTACCTCGAAGTAGCTTTTTCCTACGAACCACTGCCTTGTGAAACCGACTCCCAAGCTGTATTAATTCCCTTCATTTTCCTTTGCTGAGATCTAAATTACCTCGATAGCTTTTTTCCTACGAACCACTGCCTTGTGAAACAGCTCCCCAGCTGTATTAATTCCCTTCGTTTTCTTCTTGAGATCTGAAATTACACTCCAAAGTAGCTTTTTCTGAGCCTGCCTTGTGAAACCGACTCCCAAACTGTATTAATTCCCTTCATTTTCCTTTGCTGAGATCTAAATTACCTCGAGTAGCTTTTTCCTACGAACCACTGCCTTGTGAAACCGACTCCCAAGCTGTATTAATTCCCTTCATTTTCTTTGCTAAGATCCAATTACCTCCCGAGTAGCTTTTTCCTACGAACCACTGCCTTGTGAAACCGACTCCCAAGCTGTAATACCATCTACCTTGAGTGGCTCTCAAGAGCTTATCAGTCAGTCAGTTAAGTGCCATATGTGATACACGCTAGGACGATCATGTCTCGAAAGAGATATGACTGACTAGGCAGAAGATTTTTCCGCAGTAAGTTGTGATTACTTCCTGCGGTAGACTGGTTGCCAATAGAAACTAATCTGTCTTGCTATGTAATCCACAGCTAGAGGGAGAAGTGACAGATCAATACCTTTCCAAAGAGTATTTGCGCGTATTGAACGTATTCAACTGGAATTCGAACCCTGCTCTCAGGTTTCTCATTCCGGGCCGATCGATATCCATTGCACCACAATGCGAAAGTGAAAATCTTTGCGGAGGAAAGGAAAAAAAAAAAAAAACGAAACAAAAACACTCCCTAGGCCTCACATTGACGACGGGTCTGGTAAAAATATATTTGATCATTATCTGTTATAAACATAGGAAAATGTTTGTTAACAGCATTTGAAGCTTCGGGTAATGTAGTTGCCAATATTTCTAAATCGAAAAGACCAACGAAATTGCCGTTTTCTTAATGTTTGTAAAATGTTTGTCTTAAATATATATTTTCTTTTTTTTATACGTTTTTATTCGTCACACAAATGTGTTATTCCCCTTATAATTGTGTTGTGTCATTTCTAAGTGTCAATAACCGAAGTATTTTCGAAAGAGAAACCTATTCAATGTATCTATAGCACCGAGTATCTACAAACTTGACTAAATGCGACGCAACGGAAAAATAAACGCGTATATACTTTCTTCCTGTCTTTTTTTACAATGTCAAAAATTATATATTATAAAGTATTTCTCTAAAAAGTGTCTTTCGGTGACACTTTGCACTTCAATAATGTTTTAGGAAGAAGTTATTTCGAATATTTTTACATATATTTAAGAATTCTGTTTTTGGACTGTTTTCACGAAGAGAAGTGTTAGTTTCCTGACTGGAAAAATAGTTTTGTGTCAGTTTTAAATAGTTTTGTATTTTACCTTTCTTTAAAAAAAAATGTACGGCCTTTTCTTGAGAGTAACTACTGCGTCTAAAAAATAAATATACATATATTTATACATTTGTCGATTATCGAATACGCCATCATCTTCACTTTGGTAAAATAAAAATGAAAAAAGCTTCAAATTCTTCTTTTAATTTTTTTTTAAAACCGAATATTTCAAACACTAAGGCTCCAAGCATCAACATCTCTTCTAACAAAGTCAGCAAGACCATTTTAAAATACTGAAATAGCAACTTGGTACATATGTAATTAATATAAAAACAGCTGGTTTATTTACATTTGAATTTTAATCAGTAGTTTTTCGGTAATCCTTCGATTTCTTGACAGCAAGATGATTCAAATTTCGAATTTTAAATTGTAATTGTATTTTAAACGGCCAAATTGGGCTTCTTGACAAAATACAAAGGAGGATCTGTAACGTGGTTGATACTGACTTGGCAGACCGGCTGCAACCACTCTCTCACCGGCGTGATGTGGCTTCCCTGTGCCTCTTCTACAAGTATTTTCATGGCTTCTGCTGCGATGAGCTTAGATCACTGGTGCCGCCTAAGCACGAATTTACCTGAGATACTAGATTAGCAACTAGGTCCCACCATTTTACAGTTAAACAAATAAGATGTATCCGTAAATTCTACTCCAACAGCTTCTTTTCTCGCGCTTCCCGCCTGTGGAACTCCCTTCCACAAGTCTACTTTCCCGACAGCTACAATCTCCAGGTGTTTAAATGTAGGGTCAATAGACATCTCCTATCACACTAACTCCCAATTATTCTCAGAACACTCTCATCTACCCAACCCTCATTCTCGGTATCCTTACCCGCCTATCACCCACCCTCTGATATTTCCTATATTTAATCATCTTTCTCCACTTTATGTAGCCCCCTGCGCAGTAGTGGCAGTGACATGCCTTTGCTCGGGGTGAAACGCTTATAAAAAAAAAAAAACAAAAAAAAAACAACATTTACCAAGAAACATATTCTGTTTAAATATAGACTGGGTTAGATTAAAATTAATATTATCTCAAACAATCACTAGTTAACCCCTCTCCATACAGTAACACATTTTTGGGAGAGGGCTCGGTTTATTATCCGGCGTTTGAGGTGCCCCCAAAAGGAGAAGTGCTGTGTGGTCTTGAGCAATTTTTGAACTGCTTTCCGAAATGACACATTAAATCCCACCTTGTGTCATATTCTGTTACGACGTGGGCGTGCGGATGAATACCTAATCCTTTCCTGTTACCAGGAGGTGAGCCCTCGCTTTACAGATCTCCATTTCAATTTTAATTGTGTGCATATGTACGTTTGCCTGTACGCATATATATTTTAATTTCAACGACAGAACTAAAATATATTTAAAAATAGAAATCGGAAAATAATTTGGATCTTTTCTCTAAAACGTTAATTCACTTCACAATAAAAATAATTTACAAAACTCACACCAAATTCTCTTAGTTGCACTCCAGTTGAATTTGCAATTGCCTCAAATATGGACGACTAGGGTGCGCTGTTTCTAAGTTTCATTTGCGCTCACATCGATAAACAAACCAAAAACAGATTTTGTTTTACTTAAAAAAAATCAAAAATTATTTGTAAGCACCCTGAATATCATTCGAACACAGGAAATATGAATATATCCATGAGTTTTGGTAATTTTTCATGCTGAGGGTTGAAGTTGTTGCGAGGGAAGCTAAACAATCTTTGATTTAGAATTTAGAATTTCATGAATGCCAAAGATTTAAAAAAAGCAAATAAATTTTGATTTCAAAATATAATTTCTTGGGGTGAATTAATATTTGCGATAAGTAACTTTACATTATTAGAGGTTAATTAACATAAAATAGCCAACAATTTTATCTATTAGCGAATAATTTCCAAAATTTTAAACAAAATCATATAACTTACAGGATTTCTCTGTCTGTGATTATTAATTTAAAAACAAATTATCTTTTTTTTTTAATCATTTCACCCCGAGCAAGGCGGAAACGCCACTGATGTTCAGGGGGTTACATGACTGTAAAAAGATTAATTAGAAAAGAGTGACGAGTACAAACTAGTTAGAAAGGAACAATAGAAAGCAGGTGCGATGACAGATACATAGGTGGAGAGAAAGGGAAGGTTATACAGCGGTGGGAAGAGAGCTAGAGTCCAGTGGTTAGTAGATGAGTATTGACTTTGCATTTAAATTTCTGGAGGTTGTAGCCGTCAGGAAAGCAAGAATACGGGAGCGAGTTCCACAGGCGGGAAGTGCGAGAGAGGAAGCTGCAGGAGTAGAATTGTCGTCTGCATTTGGCTAATCTGACTGTGAATGGGTGGGACCCAGTTGCCAGTCTGTTTGCACGAGTAAACACCTGTTGAGGAGGCATCAGTGACTTAAGTTCGTCTGAGCAGAAGCCATGAAAGTATTTATAGAACAGACAAAGGGAGGCCACATTTCGACGATGAGGAAGTGGCTGCAGTCGAGCCGCCAGATCAGTACCTATCACATTACAGACTCTCCTTTGGAGCCTGTCAAGAACACCGAGGAGAACGGCAGGGGCACCTGACCATAAATGGCAGCAGTACTCCATGCACGGACGGATGGTTGACTTGTATATATGCAGGATGGATTCAGGTGGAAAAAACATCCTGGATCGACATAGTGACCCAACCTTCTTAGCAGTAGATTTTGCTATGGATTCAATATAGTGGTTCCATTTGAGGTCTGAGTATGTACTCCGTTACGGTTGTTAGCAGGTCGGCCGTGGACCTGGCAAAGCGGAATCCATATTGCCTGTCGGAGAACAGTTTGTGGGCGGTGAGATGATGAAATCCTTTTTATCATCACAAGTGATAAATTTAACATCTACTTTTTGGTCATCTTTTTAGTTCCAGGTTCTGGATTGTTTCATTCATTTTCTACGATTTATCAACCCATTGCAGATTATTTCAAACCACATAATATTTTGAAATAAGATTTTTTTTAGGTAATTGTGATTTAGTGATAAACGTATTACTAATTAACTCATAGCTGGGGAAGAAGAGGTAGATTCATAAATTTTACAAGAGTATTTGCGCGTAAATGAATATAACGAGCCCAACCGGAATTGGAACGCGTATCTCCGATTAACAATTTTGAGCCATTACCTGAGATTATCAAGTAGTCACCCATCTAAGTACTGACCAGGTTGGACGTTGCTTAACCTCAGCCATCGTATATCTGGTTCTGTTTATTGATGAATAGATATGAATAAACAGACATTAATATATGGTAGATATGAATAGACAGGCATGGACAGGTTGATGTCAATAGACAGGCATGGATAGGTTGGTATCAATAGATAGAAAAAGCATAAAATTATCATCGATAAGTATCTAAAGCTCTCGCAGTGTAGATAAAGAAAGAAAAATTGATTTATTTTTGCACTATTGTTCTCATCTTTATTGTCAGTTTCACGACGTTTCGGTCGTTGTACGTGCAGGCCTTCTTCAGCTGATGTATGATGAAATTTCGAACAGAACCCTTTATTTAGCCCACTAGGGCTAGATTGTTCTAGTTTCACGTGTCATGCATTTTCTGGATATTTCAGTTTCAATTATTTCTCTTTAGTAACTCAAATCTCCAAGTTTTTATTCCCTTCTGTTGTGGCCAGGTATTGAACTCACAACTCTTTGAATCAAGTCACTGGATTACTTCCGCCAATGTTTTTATTCACAGGGCGATGTTTTTTATCCGTGAGGACATCAAACGCTTTTATCTGTTGGGCCATGTGTCGTTGAACACATCACTGAATGAATGTTTAGGACTTATATACCTTATTACTCAGTAACCATTTTTAAAATTTTTTATTTCACAGCCATACTCACATGTAAGCCAGAAATTAAGCAGTGAGAGAAATTAAGCTGTTGACAAGTTTATCTCTTCATTCTTTTTTTTTTCTAACTTGATGATTTTAGGGCTCATCTTTATTAGGAAGATTCTGTCCGAGTGGAATTTACTTTTTACGGATGGAATACGAAGTAACTGAAGATGATTCACCGTTATGTCCCCGTGGCATATCGGATTCCACTTGCAAAAGTCGGGGCTGTAAGAACTAAGGAAGGTATCTCAACGGAACACATGCTATGGAAATACCGATAGAGAAGCGATTGATATGCGACGTTTCGTCTGAAACGGCATTTCATCTGTAGCGACGTTTCGGCTGTAGCGACGTTTCGGCTGTAGCGACGTTTCGGCTGTAGCGACGTTTGGTCCGTAGCAAAGTTTCGCATGTATCAACGTTTCGTCTACACATATAAATTTCAAAGGGCGCATGCAATATTACACGTAGACAAAGCGTTACGAACAGAGAATCAGTTCTTCTTTTATAATATAGATGTACAAATATTAACAAGTAACGCTAACCCTGGCCAAGGCTGCATTCCAGAAGCTGAGTAGAGTATTGAGAAAAACGTTTCGTCTACACATAAATTACAAAGGGCGCATGCAATATCACACGTAGACAAAGCGTTACGAACAGAGAATCAGTTCTTCTTTTATAATATAGATGTACAAATATTAACAAGTAACGCTAACCCTGGCCAAGGCTGCATTCCAGAAGCTGAGTAGAGTATTGAGAAAAACGTTTCGTCTACACATATAAATTTCAAAGGGCGCATGCAATATCACACGTAGACAAAGCGTTACGAACAGAGAATCAGTTCTTCTTTTATAATATAGATGTACAAATATTAACAAGTAACGCTAACCCTGGCCAAGGCTGCATTCCAGAAGCTGAGTAGAGTATTGAGAAAAACGTTTCGTCTACACATATAAATTTCAAAGGGCGCATGCAATATCACACGTAGACAAAGCGTTACGAACAGAGAATTAGTTCTTCTTTTATAATATAGATGTACAAATATTAACAAGTAACGCTAACCCTGGCCAAGGCTGCATTCCAGAAGCTGAGTAGAGTATTGAGAAAAACGTTTCGTCTACACATATAAATTTCAAAGGGCGCATGCAATATCACACGTAGACAAAGCGTTACGAACAGAGAATCAGTTCTTCTTTTATAATATAGATGTACAAATATTAACAAGTAACGCTAACCCTGGCCAAGGCTGCATTCCAGAAGCTGAGTAGAGTATTGAGAAACAGGAAATAAAGAAGAGAGTAATGGATTGTTATGTGATGTCTCTCCTTCAATATGGCAGTGAATACTGGACAATCTCCTAAAAAATAAAGGAGAGACTTGAAAGAACCGAAATGTGGTTCTACAGAAGGATACTGAGGATGCCATGGACTGGACATGGGAACAACGATGAGGTTTTGGAAAGGATGGAAATGATAAAGAAACTAATGGTTAACATAAGGAAAAGGCATGTGAAGCTCCTGGGGTATGCAACGAGGACGGATGGCTTGGAGAATATGATACTCACAGGTCAGATGGTGGGGAGAGAAACAGGGAAAAGCAACACGTAACATACTTGATGGGCTTGAACAAGTGGACGGCAGAGAGGGATTTGATGGGGTAACAGGACAAAGCCTGCTAAGAGCAACTAGTGATAGGGAGATGTAAAAGGCTATGATCGCCTACGTCCTGAAGGAACACGGCGCAAAGAAGAAGAAGAAGAAGAAGCAAATAGTGATTCGCTGAAGTTTTCCTTGGAAGTTTTCATCGTATCATAGCCAATCTCTTAAACGCATCGGATTAGATACATAGACAAATGCGAAGATTATTCTGATAGGTAAATACTTCTTATGCAAACTATTTCTATTACGTTACGGACATATTGATATATCTATGTATTAATTGATAATTACTCATTTTGCAATAAAATAAAGATGGGATAACGGTAGTGACCTTAAAACACCGTCATTTTGATAAGCTCATGATGTTAGATTGTGAAAGTATATTAAACATATTAAAAAAAATGCAAACGTGAAATTTTCACAGGTTAAAACTAGTTTTAATATAATTTCTATAAATAGTAAGTAATTTTATCTCAAACTTAACACTCCGTTAGTATCAATGAATATTTGAAAGTCTTACATAATAGTTTTTCTTAACATTTAGTAAGTAGCAAGTCAAATTTTCATTATTAGTCAAGTATCTTTTAAAATATTCATTTTTTATGTCGTCATCTTGATTCTCCTTCAACGAAGAAAATATTTTTCATCCGTTTATTTTTATTTTATCAAATTGGTCGTTCAGTGTCGCTGTGAACAACATAGCAAGCCGTAGTCTTTATATATTTAATACATTTAATTTCATTCATTACAGCAATACATTTAATTTCATTCATTATAGCAAAAGTGTGACACACCTAGGTAGGTATTATAATACAGTAATACCTACCTAGGTGTGTCACACTTTTGCTATAATGAATGAAATTAAATGTATTTTGTAAATATTTCTGGAGAAAATCATTGTAATGGAAAGGATGAGACAACAAAGAGAGGCAGTAAAAGAACGACATGGTAGAAGACAAGAACGATTACGAGCAGAAGAGAGACAGTCAGTTAAGTGCCATACGTGATACACGCTTTGAGCGATCATGCCTCGAAAGAGACATGTCTGACTGGGCAGAAGATTATCCCGTAAAAGGTTGCCATTGCTTTCTGCGATAGACTGGTTGCCAACCAAGGCTATAGAATCCAATCTGTCCTATTTTATTTAATTTCCAAATATTCTTTGGAAGACGGATTAATACTTTTCCCAAGGGTATTAGTGCGCAAGTGAATACAATAAATTTAATTGGAATTCGAACTAGGCTCCCTGATTTGTCATTTCAAGTCGATATCCACTGCACCACAACGGACGAATAGAGGTAAGGAATTCGTAAACATCACAGAAAATTGAGCAAAGTTATGAACGAATCATGAAGGAGGAAAAATATGAACGAAGAAGAGAGAGAACTTTATCTAAACTTATTTATAAATAGAATTTTGTCTGTCTGTGTGTGTGTGTGCGTCCGTTACCTATAGACTCCGAAACGGCTGAACCGATTTTCTTGAAAATTTACACAGTTGTACTATAAGCGTCTGAAAATGTTAGCTAGGTTTTGTGTCGAGGTACCCCGATAAATATCGAAAATCGATAATCGAAAAAATCGGGTTATAGAAGGAGTGGTCCGATTTTAATCAAATTTGATACACTCATAGACAAAGTCACATGAAACAATATTCAGAAGTTTCAAGGTTGCAGTTCTTACAATAGTGCATAAAATCGATAATATATATATATATATATAAGGCAAGATGTTTGTGTGTGTGTCTGTTTATCTGCCTGTATGTCTGTATTTTTTTTCATCCTTTTTATTTTAGTTTTTACTCCGTTAGTATCAATGAATATTTGAAAGTCTCACATAATGGTTTTTCTTAACATTTAGCAAACAGCAAGTCAAATATTTATTATTAGTCAAGTAGCTTTTAAAATATCTGCACTTACGACAATATCACATGAAAATATCGGTTCTCATAAGATCACCGAAATTAAGCAACGTATAACCTGGTCAGTACCTAGATGGGTGATCATTTGAGAATACCAGTTGCTATAAACTTAGATGTGAGGGTGGTGTAATAGATAACAACTTAGAATTAGAGCTCAGGGAGTTGATTTCTAATTCCGGTCGGGTTCGTCATATTCATTTATGCACAAATAACCTTGGGAACGGTACAGATTCACCTCTTCCCAGTCAGTTATAGGTGAATTAGTAAAACTTCATTTTGTTATTATCTAAAAGAAAAAAAAATCAAACTGAAAATATTTTATGGCTTTAAATAGCCTGATCGACTCCACCAACTTTCTCACCGGCGGGATATGGCTTCCCTCTGTCTATTCTACTAATATTTTCATGGCTTCTGCTCCGACGAACTGGTGCCCCCACCACAAGGAATTTACTCGTGCAACCAGACGGGCAAGAATGTCCCACACATTTACAGTTAGATCAACCAAATGCAGCCGATAATTCTACTCCAGTAGCTTCTTTTCTCGCACTTCTCGCCTGTGGAACTCCTTTCGATGTACATACTTTCCTGACGGCTACAACCTTCCAGGAATTTAAATGCAATGTCAATACCCATCTTTAATCCACTTGACTCCAGTTCTTTCTACATCACCCTGTATATCTTCTTCTTTCTCTCTATCTTCGCAGCTGTCTTCCCACCTTGTGTTGCCATCCTTCTCTTGCCATTTCTCTGACACCCCTTGTTACCGGTTCGTCTTTCTCTCTCCTGTCTCAGCTTTTACTCTTATGTAGCCCCCCTGCGCATCAGTGGCGGTACCGCCTTGCTTGGGATGAAATAATTTAAAAAAAAATTCAAACTAAAAATATTTTGTGGCTTTAAATATCCTGCCGTAAAACAAAATAAATCAATTAAAATAAATCTGTCAAGTAACGACAAATATTCAGGTTTTCGACATAATATTTGTGCGAATGTCTAGCATATAGTGATTTTCTAAGCGTAGCGTAGATTTGGCAAAAAGCTGAAAGTGTGGAGCACCCAATGAGGAACGAACTCACTTCTTCTTAAGCAGTGTCACTTCTGGACGTAGGCGATTATAGACTTCTACCTGTCTTTTATCACTCTCAATATCTTTCCTCTTATTATCTCTCCCAAACCCCGTTCCGCCATCCATTTGCTCAAGCCTATCAAGTATGTCTCGCGCTGCTTTCTCCTGTCTCTTTTTCATTCTATCCGTCCTGTGAGTAATGGATTCTCCAGGCCCTCTTTCCTCATTACATGTCCCAGTAACCTCAGCTGTCTCTTCCTGATGTTAAATATGAGTTTTCTCCTCGTTTTCATCCTCTCCAACACCTTGTTGTTGTTCCGTACCCGGTCCATGGTACCCTCAGCATTCTTCTTTAGAATCATATTTCTGTTACTTCAAGCCTCTCCTTCATCTTTGAGAAGATTGTCTAACATTCGCTGTCATGTAGAAGAACAGATATAACGTAGCAGTCTAGCACTTATCTTTGTTTCTAATGAGATCTTTCCGTGTCTCAGTACTCTAGTTAGCTAGTTAGCTTTTGAAATGCGTCTTTGGACATGGCAATTCGTATTCGGATGTCAGTGTCAAAACTATTTCTTCTTCTTTTTCTTCTTCCTTCTTTGTGCCTTGTCTTTTCAGGACGTAAGCAATCATGGACTTCCTCTTCTCCCTATCCTTGTTGACTCAGCACGCTTCCTCCTGTTATACCATCCGACCGCTCAGGCCAGTCAAGTACGTTACATGCTGTTTTCCCGTCTCCTTCCCTCTTTCTGGCCTGTTAGTATCAGGTTCTCCAAGACCTCCTTCCTCATTACATGTCCCAGAAACTTTAGCTGTCTCTTCCTGATGCTCAGTATTAATTTGCTTTTCGTTATCATCCTTTCCAAAACCGCATCCATGATATCCGCAGCATCCTTCTGTAGAACCACATTTCAGCTGCTTCAGCTTTTTCTTTCATCATCGATGATATTGCCCAACATTCTCTGCCATATTAAAGAAGTGACATCACATAGCAATCTAGTACTCTCTTCTTTGTTTCTAGTGAGATTTTCCTGTCTCTTAATACTTTACTCAGCTTCTGGAATGCATCTTTCGCTATGCCGAATCGCTACTCAATCGTAATCGATCTCGCAAAACAAGCTTGCTAACCATTGTACCATATCAAAGTGGCCAGTGAATGCGAAGTATGTGAGCAGGAACTAGTGTTAATATATGATTTCACTGGGCTTAAAATGAGAAATCGATATTCTACTAGCATTAAGCAATAACTCACCCACTCCCAAACTGGCACATATTATTATAATAATTGGGAAATGTTTGTAAGCGTCTCTTCTTACCGTTGGATGTTTAAACACTCAATAAAAACATCTTTTCTAAACAAGCAAGTGACAAGTTAAGTATATATTTCAAGTAGTTTTCCGAATATCACTGTTAAGATTTCCTGCTTTTAGTCATAATATTTGTGTAAATTATAAACTTCTTTTTCTTCATGTGTCGTGTCTCTTCAAGACATACGCAATCATGGACTTCCATTTGGTCCTGTATCTTGTCACTCTTCATATTTTTCCTCTTGGTATCTCTCCCGAACCCCGCTCTGCCATCCATTTGCTCAAGTCTATCAAATATATCTCGCTTCATTTCCCCTGTCTCTCTTTACTTCTACCCGTCCAGTGAGTATTAAATTTTCCAGGCCCTCTTTCCTCATTACATGTCCCAGGAAAATTAGCTGTCTCTTCCTGATGCTAAGTATGAGTTTTCTTCTCGTCTGCATTCTCTCCAACACCTCGTCATTGCTCACGGGCTCGGTCCATGGTATCCTCATCATCCAACTGTAGAAACCAAATTTCCATGTCAATGTTTTTTCGCACTTTCTGCAGTGTCGCACTTTCCATCTTCTACAGTCAGTCAGTTAAGTGCCATACGTGATACACGCTTGGGTGATCATGTCTCGAAAGAGACATGACTGACTGGGCAGAAGATTATCCCGCAGTAGGTTGCCATTGCTTTCTGCGGTAGACTGGTTGCCGACCAAGGCTATAGAACCCAATCTGTCCTGTTATTTAACCCATAATTGGAAGGAATAGACAGATTAATACCTTTCCCAAAGGGTATTTGCGTGTAAGTGAATACAATGAATTCGGCTGAAATTCGAACTCGGCACCCCGATTTCTCGTTCCGAGCCGTTATCCAATGCACCACAACGCACATCCATCTTCTACACATGATCATAAAGAAGAATTGTGGTAGCAACTTATACAAAGGTCACAGTAACCTTCATTGTGTGGAATGTGAAAAAAAAAACGGTTGAAGAACGGTGAGATTAATCATAAATTGTTTCAAAAGATCTCTCTGGAAATAACATGAAATCCCACGGTGCTAATCACGTGACCATGTTCTACAGTACAACCAGAAAATGAAATAACGACAAAACTGTAAAGTAACGTACATTCTATGTAGAAAATCGCACATTTACTGTTCATCCGTACATTGAATATTACTACCATAAATGATCTGGTATTCCGACTACATATCTCGAGATTCTCAACAAAACCCAATGAAGGGTCTGCAATGTTATTGATCATGAACTGGCATCTTGACTTCAGTCACTTTTCTACCGCCGTGACATGGCTTTCCTATAAATATTTTCATAGCTTTCGTTCTAATGAGTTCTTTTTCCTTGACCGAAAGAATGTGAGCCTATTTCTAGATTTGTAACTAGGTTTCATCGATTTACTGTTGAAATAGCTAGATGCATCCGTAGGATCTATCCTAATAGTTTCTTCTCTCAAACTCCTTCTTTGGGTAACTCTCTTTTGCTTTCTTGCCATCCTGCAACCTACGATCTTCAAGAATTTAAATGCAGCGTCAGTCACCGCCCTCAGTTTTTCCTGAAACCTGTTCTTTTATTTTATTTTCTCATCAGTAAAAATTTCCTATTCTGTACGACTCCCTGTAACCCATGATGTCTTAGTAGCATTATAGCCCTACTTGGGGTGAGACGGAACAAAAAGGCGGTGCATATGTAAGATTTATGTCGCACATTATTTGAATAGCTGTGTCATATTTTCAATACATGGTTTACTAGCAGTATAGCCCGGCATTGCTCGGGTGTAATGCAAGCTTTAAAACTAACCCATGGTCCTGGAGCTCAAATAAGTCTTCTGAGTAAATGGTATGATGGCTGAGACTAAGAACTAAAATTATACCTACTTAGAGCCAAACCCGAAGCAAAAGCTAAAATAAAAGAGCTGAAAAACTGATTTTGATCAGATCTGGTAGGATCTGGGTATCGATTTCCAATATTGGAGTCAAATAACTCATCCAAAGATAAACTAACCTAAGTACGTCCATGAAAACTTATCGTACCCATCGGGAGTAAAATTAGAGAAAATGAGCCATACTGATGGCTGAATATCGGTTTTGATCAGATTCGATAGAATATCGGGGGTATCGATTTCAGATATCGGGGATATTATTGGATTTCCTGCACTATTGTAAGAACTGCAACCTTGAAACTTCTGGATATCGTTTCTTATGTCTTTGTCTATGAGTGTATCAAATTTGATTAAAATCGAACCACTCTTTCTATAACCCGTTTTTTCGAT
>JBBBDQ010002054.1:1062500-1205000 GCA_037127315.1 Ascarosepion bandense
TGAGAATTGTCATGCATTCTTGGGAAAGATAATTGAGTGATTTCCTCTTGTTTTCTCTATGGTTTTGAGTTCAGCCGTGTACTTGTCCTAAAAAAACATTTTTAATGTCTTTTGCCTTCAGGACAGTCGATCACGGCCCTCCACAGATTCTTTTATTATTATCTGAGAATTGTCATGCATTCTTGGGAAAGATAATTGAGTGATTTCCTCTTGTTTTCTCTATGGTTTTGAGTTCAGCCGTGTACTTGTCCTAAAAAAAACATTTTTAATGTCTTTTGCCTTCAGGACAGTCGATCACGGCCCTCCACAGATTCTTTTATTATTATCTGAGAATTGTCATGCATTCTTGGGAAAGATAATTGAGTGATTTCCTCTTGTTTTCTCTATGGTTTTGAGTTCAGCCGTGTACTTGTCCTAAAAAAAACATTTTTAATGTCTTTTGCCTTCAGGACAGTCGATCACGGCCCTCCACAGATTCTTTTATTATTATCTGAGAATTGTCATGCATTCTTGGGAAAGATAATTGAGTGATTTCCTCTTGTTTTCTCTATGGTTTTGAGTTCAGCCGTGTACTTGTCCTAAAAAAACATTTTTAATGTCTTTTGCCTTCAGGACAGTCGATCACGGCCCTCCACAGATTCTTTTATTATTATCTGAGAATTGTCATGCATTCTTGGGAAAGATAATTGAGTGATTTCCTCTTGTTTTGTCTATGGCTTTGAGTTCAGCTGTGTACTTGTCCCAAAAAACATTTTTGTCTTTTGCCTTCAGGACAGTCGACTGCTGGCCTCCACAGATTCTTTTATTATTATCTGAGAATTGTCATGTGCATTCTTGGGAAAGATAATTGAGTGATTTCCTCTTGTTTTCTCTATATTTCCTAGAGTTCAGCCGTACTTGTCCTAAAAAACATTTTTAATGTCTTTTGCCTCTTCAGTGATAATGATCATTCTCCACAGATTCTTTTATTATCTGAGAATTGTCATGCATTCTTGGGAAAGATAATTGAGTGATTTCCTCTTGTTTTCTCTATGGTTTTGAGTTCAGCCGTGTACTTGTCCTAAAAAACATTTCTTAATGTCTTTTGCCTTCAGGACAGTCAGATCACGGCCCTCCACAGATTCTTTTATTATTATCTGAGAATTGTCAAGGCATTCTTGGGAAAGAATCGAGTGATTTCCTCTTGTTTTCTCTATGGTTTTGAGTTCACGTGTATCATCCTAAAAAAAAACATTTTTAATGTCTTTTGCCTTCAGGACAACACTACGGCCCTCCACAGATTTTTTATTATTATCTGAGAATTGTCATGCATTCTTGGGAAAGATAATTGAGTGATTTCCTCTTGTTTTCTCTATGGTTTTGAGTTCAGCCGTGTACTTGTCCTAAAAAACACTTTAATGTCTTTTGTCTTCAGGACAGTCGATCACGGCCTCTCCACAGATTCTTTTATTATTATCTGAGAATTGTCATGCATTCTTGGGAAAGATAATTGAGTGATTTCCTCTTGTTTTCTCTATGGTTTTGAGTTCAGCCGTGTACTTGTCCTAAAAAAACATTTTTAATGTCTTTTGCTTCAGGACAGTCGATCACGTCCCACAGATTCTTTTATTGTTATCTGAGAATTGTCATGCATTCTTGGGAAAGATAATCGAGTGATTTCCCCTTGTTTTCTTCATGGTTTGAGTTCAGCTTACTTGTCCTAAAAAACATTTTTAATGTCTTTTGCCTTCAGGACAGTCGATCATGGCCCTCCACAGATTCTTTTATTATTATCTGAATTGTCATGTATTCTTGGGAAAGATAATTGAGTGATTTTCCTTGTTTTCTCTATGGTTTTGAGTTCAGCCGTGTATTTGTCCCAAAAAACATTTTTAAATGTCTTTTGCCTTCAGGACAGTCGATCACGGCCCTCCACAGATTCTTTTATTATTAATTGAGAATTGTCATGCATTCTTGGGAAAGATAATTGAGTGATTTCCTCTTGTTTTCTCTATGGTTTTGAGTTCAGCTTAGTACTTGTTCAAAAAACATTTTTTAATGTCTTCTTTGCTCTTCAGGACAGTCGATCACGGCCTCCATATCTTTCTTTTATTATTATCTGAGAATTGTCATGCACTTTGGAAAGATAATTGAGTGATTTCTTCTTGTTTTCTCTATGGTTTTGAGTTCAGCCGTGTACTGCTAAAAAAACATTTTTAATGTCTTTTGCCTTCAGGACAATCGATCACGGCCCTCCACAGATTCCTTTTCCCTATTGAGTGTGAATTGCTAGGACTTCTTGGCAAAGATAGTAGAATTGTTTTCCAAGTCGTTTCACCATGGTTTCACCGCTATCACTCTTTCATGTACTGATATAAATTTACTTCCTAACCTTTTGTTTAAAACAGTGTGGAAAGTCAATTTCTTAATTATATCATTATTTTTCGTTCAATTGACGGTTGTTTTGTTTGTTGCCGATGTTGCAATTCTTCAAGTGACAAAGTTTTTGTAATTTGGCATATTTCTCTGTGATTATATAGTGCCAGATCTGACGAAGTATTGTCTTCTTTAAGACCGAGAGAACTCATTCGCTTGAAGCCATTTTGATTCTTGATCCGATAAAAGGATTTGTCTATAGTTTCTTGTTGTTGCTGTTGTAAGTGTTCAAATTGGTGTTTTTTTATTTTTATTTGGTATAAGTATTCGTTCGTGATGTAGTCGCGTCAGCTTGATAAAGTATCGTCTTTTCTAAGATTTAACAGATTTATTCGTTTGAAGCCATTTCACATCATGGACATAGGGAAACGACTATATACAGATGAGAGTAGATCTTTTTGAATGAGTGCAGTTTTGTTGAATCTCTTTGTCTTCTATAAAGATTAGAAAGATATGGCTATTTGTCGAAAACACTCTAACGTGTCTGTTATCCAGAACAATACAATCTTAAATTTTTTAAGACAAGTGTCGGTCGTAATCAGCTTACTCTTTATCCTCAGAATCTTCACTTACTTCATCATCTTTTTCATCCATATCTTATACAGCCATATTGATTGTAACTCTTGACTTTGAGTGGCTTTCGAGCCTTGTTTTGGGTGAAATTTAGTAAAAGAAGTGACATTTCCCTTTAATAATATTTGCTTCTCAAAAGTCTCTGTATAAAAAAAAAAACTTCTTCTTCTTCTTCTTCATCTTTTTCTATGTGTCGTAAGGGATCATAGCCTTCCACATTTTTCTCCCTAGGAGATCGTAACAACCTTTCTTTTGTCAACTCCTCCCAAACACTACTTTCAGCCCATAAATCTAGAATATAAATATATACAAATTAGCATGGCCATAAAGTGAGGAATCAGATTATATATTGATTATAGTGTGGAATTGTTCCCACCACATTATATTCACATTATAATTTATTTGTTTGTTGAATTCTGATAAGGCATGATTCTATCTCTTCTCAATACTGATTAGCTATGCAGACATGTCTTTTAGATTTATTTCATTATGTTATTCTATGTGCAGTGTCCCTTCAGGACGTAGGTGATTATGGCCTTCCACATCTTATCCTCAAGCTCTTAAGTATGTCATGCGCTGCTTTCGTTTTCATGCTCTCTAAAACCTTGCTGTTGCTCACATGTTCGGCTCATCGTATCCCCAGCATCCTTTTGTAGAACCACGTTTCGGTTGCTTCAAGTTTTTTCTTCATCTTTGATGAGAAAAATATTAAATGACTTAATTTCAATTCCTGAAGGGCAATCTGAGATACGATTTTTTCGTTAAGAATTTTTTTGTCAGCTTTGATAATGTAATTTTGTTTATGGTATTATTTCGTAATTACTGAAATAGTCAAATATTTTACACAAACTAGAGCGTTAGAATTATACTCAGATTTTGTGTAGATTTCTTGTAAGTATCGTGTGCAATTATATTAACAATCTGCATATCTGAAGTTGGCAATTTTTACGTCATAGTATGTAGTCAAGAAGAATAGTCTCTTTTTTATAATTTCTTTTACTGTGAGTTTCACCCTGTACAAGGCCCGGGGGTCACTCGACGTATATAGTCACATTAAGTTTATATAGATAGGAGGAGGAGATAACGGTTAGCCCTGTGATCCAACAGGTTAAGATTGTAGTGATGGCAGAAACGTCCTCTTGGGAGTCGGTTTCACAGAGAGCTGGTCCTCGGGAAGAAGCTATTCAAGTGGAACTTACTTATCGCCGAGGAAATACGGAAAGAATGTGGTTAATTTTCTAAAATGTGACTGGCGTAGTAGGTCCTAACCGTGAAGGTAAGACCTGGCGAAACGACGGAATGTCATTCGACCAAACACTTTCCCTGGAAGTAGTGAGAGAACAAAAGAAAGCTTGTCACATCTTCCATCCATTTTCGGCTAGCGTTAGAATTGAGTCTTTTGGTTCATTGATTATCTCTGCGAAACAACAAAATCAAAATCAAGTCTGGGAATATTTAGCTTTAAACAAGATTTTATCCAAAAATTAAAAGCAGTAGATAGTTTTTAATTTCTTGATTCTACGAGGCATATGGCCTTATGGATAAAGGCGTGGATTAAAGATTATTAAAAATGTATTAAAAGTTATTAATCTAGTTACGAGGTGATTGCGAATTCAATCTCTACCTCGGTAGCCCATCCGTTACCTTTTTCTCCTGATAAAAAAAATGATTTCGCTTCTCCAGGAAAATTATTTAAATGAGTTTTAGCGTGCAATGCTCATGTCTTCCCTGACTTATAGTCCTCATCAATCATACAAAATAGTCTGGCGACGAGCCTGTGCTTAGGAGAAGGAGGAATAAAATGTCATATACTTTTGTTTAGTGGAAAAGACAAATAACTTTGCAAGGAAAAAATTAATTGGTATGATTTATCTTCCCTTGCATGAGTCAATTAAGTGCCATACACTTGAGTGATCATGTCTCGAAAGAGACATGACTGACTGGGCAGAAGATTTTCCAGCAATAGGTTGCCATTACTTTCTTCGTTAGACTGGTTGGCAACCAAATCTATATAACCCAATCTGTCTTGCTATTTAACCCATATCTAGAGGGAGAAGAGACGGGTTAATACCTTTCCCAAGAGTATTTGCACGTAAGTGAATGTAACGAGTTCGACTAGAATTCGAAATCATCTCTCCGATTTCTTGTTCCGAGCCGATATCAACGGCAACATACTATGTACACTTATTGGTTAAAATCCTAGATAATCAACTATGGTAGACATCCGAGCAAGGTCAAAGAGTAATAAGGCTGAAAGGTTGTAACTATGGCATTCTCAGAAGAAGACAGCAGTTATAGTAATTCCGTGTATAATATCTAAAAGAAATTAAGACTAAACTTTTTTAAAAATCATTTCCCCTTAAGCAAGGCAATATAGACACTAAGACGGAAAGTGGTGACTGAATTTTAGAGAATATGTGAAACATTATTAAGGAGATATAACAATAAAATAAAAAACAGGAATTAAGCAAACAGAAGATAATGATTGTCAATGCATTTGAATTTTTGAAGATCAACCTTGACTGGGGAGGAAGAAGTCGGAAGAGCATTCCCCAAGCGAGAAGTGCGGTAAAAAGAAACTATTTATATAGAAATTTTGGTTGTATCTGGTCATTTCAACTGTAAAATGAGACCTTGCCGCCAATCTAGTACTGGGGTCAAATTCATAATGTCTAAGTATTATACAGAAATGTTCATCAGAATAATTACTATGAAAATGTTTGTAAAAAAAGCACAGTGAAGCTACGTTATGGCGTTGGGAAACTGATTGAAGATGAGATGCCAAGACAGGATCTATAACGCTGCAGATTTTTATCTGGATTTTATCAAGAAACTCTAAATAAATTGCAGGAGCGCCAGATCACATATAGCAGCAGAATTCAAAGTAAGGAAGAATAGAAGACTTACAAATATGCAAGATAGATTCTGGAGAAAAAATTATTACAACACAGTGAACCAATTTTCCTAGCATCAGATCTAGCAATTGATTCAATATAGTTTTTCCACTTCATGTCAGCAGAAAATAACCGCCCGAGAAGGCGTAACAAGTAACTCCACAGGAGGTTAACATAGGCTATGATGATGGAAAATAGAAAGGGGATCCCTTAGATGATTGATAGAGAGCAGTTTCGTGTTACAGTGCTGTTTTGGGAAGAGCTGGTCTTTATAACATTTTTGCGTGCAGCACCAATTTATCTTCAAAGGACGTTTTCTTAATGTAAATCTTGTGTTATTGCTGCACTCGTGTTTCATGTCACACCCGACATTATAAACTGAATTAACAACAATTTTATTTTATTTTATTTTATTTTAATCTTGTTTTATTATATGACCGACAATAGTTGTTGCATATTTTTAAGAGAAAGAAAAAGGGAGACGGAAAATAATCGGGAGGCGCATACCAAATGCTTGGCTAGAATTTAATCTCCACCTCCTGGTTTTCTTTTCGAAGAAATCTGGATGCAAGAGACATGTTGACCATTGGAATTATTACAGCCGTTTGATTATCTGCGTGCTCTTTTGGTCTTATATCGAAAACTTCGATAAAGTACATCCATCCTGCTTGTTAGAATTCTGACAAGTTGTTTGCTATTCTGGACCAGCCAATACATTTTGTAACACTGGTCTAGCCCAATAAAGGTATAAAACACGACTTGAGTAATATATGACCATTTTATAGAATCTGGTGCATTTGATCCACGTACTTATTCCCCATTAAATATTCTCTGGGACTGAAAACTAAAGAAAATACTAACTTCGTCTTTTAAACAATTTCTTGTTGTTGTTGTTGCTGCTGCTGATGCTGCTCTGTCGCTTTGGGACGTAGGCGATCATGGCTTTCCACGTCTCCCTATCCCTGGTAGCTCTTAGCACGCCTTCTCCTGTTACACCATGCAACCCTCGTTCCATCATTCACCTGATTAGATCTTTCAAATATGTTATCCGTTGCTTTATCCTGTCTCTTTTCCCCTCTATCTGGCCTGTTATCATCAGGTTCTCCAAACCCTTCTTCCTCATTTCATATCCAAGGAATTTCAGCTGACTCTTCTTGATGCTCAGTATTAATTTTCTTTTTGTTTCCATCATTTCTAAGACCTCATCACTGCTCACATGCTCGATCCATGATATTCGCAGCATCCTTCTGTAGAACCACATTTCAGTTGCTTCAAGTTTTTCCTTCATCTTTGATGATATTGTCCAGCATTCACTGCCATATTGAAGAACTGACAACACATAGCAATTGAGCTGTCGTAAATCATTACTGCTATTAATTTTCAAAATAAATAATAAAACTTAACTTGTCTATTTTTCCGAAACATCAGCTTCTAAAAGATTTATATAAATTTTATGAGCAGAAAAATCTGGATTTCTTTCTGGAAAATAAACACGAAGAAAAATAAAATAAAATATGTATTCAAAATCGAAGCAACAGAAATGTTTACAGTAAGATTTTATATTTGAAATTTTTCTTTTTATGAGCTGGTTAAATATAAATATAGATTAAAGAATCTTTTAATATGAATATATTTACCCGACACACTTTAAACATCTGATTTAGATTTTAGAACCAAGACATTTTTTTTCATTTTCTGGCGCCATGTCTGCTTTATAAAAGGACATTAATTCGTTTGAGTGCTTGGGATAAAAGCCTCTTGATAGAAGTTTATATTGGTAGTTGTAAGCATAGGAATCAAAATGATCCGCAGTCTTTACCAAAGAAGCCACGACCTCCCCCTCAGTAATATCTTTATACTCTTGATTGTGTAGGCAGTTTGTGTTTGAAAGCGTGAATTTCTGACCGACAATTCAAGTTGCTAAAAAAAAAAGAAAGGTGCAACAATAAGAAAGAAACCATATAAAGCGAAACGGAGCGACAAAAGTTGAAAAACCAGCCAGAAGAAGAGAAAAAAGCATCATGGGAAAATAAGACCCAGGCTATGTAAACAACTGGAAGAAGAGAAAGGCGACGCAAACGTTCAAATTTCTGAAAAGAAAATGGAGGATAGAAAAAAACAAAAAATAACAGTAGAATCCAATCAACCTACACAAATCTCTTTTCTGTAAAACTGAACAATACGTGATCGATAAACATTTGCATAGACGATTCAAAGGACAAAATTCCTAAAATAAGTAAATTGATATTATATCTGAAAACAGTGTGCTGGTTACATATGCTTATAAAAAGTCAACACATAACATTTTGATTTCAAACGAAGGCAAAAGATACTTAGCTTAAATGGTTAGTTAAATGTCGGCACCTCAAAATTTTAAAAATTTATCGAGGATATAATCTGCGAAAACGACAGCAGGAAAAGTGATTACTCATCGTAAAGAAATTTGCAAAACATGGATGAATGGAAAAAGAATGTCGTTCGACTTCCGTACGAACTGTTTTGAAAGAAAGAGAAAATGCAACTGCCAACATTGTTTCGGGATTTCTAACATTTTATGCCATACACATATATCCCCGACATTGTTTTTTTATTCAAGAATTTACCCTTTAGAAGGCTTGAAAGCCACTGAAAACATCAATACTTTTAAGATGATAGAAATGAGTGTGGGGTGTCATGTGAATGAAAGAGGAGGTGGTAGCAAGTAAAAATTTAGAAAGTTAGATCCCGATTGATTTTTCAATTAAATAGGTTAAGATTTTAGAGTTCAAGGAAGCATTCACGTGGGAGTCTATTCCTTTTTACTCAGACAAATGTTATATATCTGATTAAAAAATTTCTCCTTGTATTTGGAATAATGAATAAATAAATATGATTCGAATATTTTCATGTGGTATGACTGGACCTAACTGTACAAATGGTGAAACTAATGAATAAAGCTGATCCGAACGTGAGGATTGTGCAACTGCATCCCAGATATGATAGCAATATTCTGTTTGTTGGTTTAATCTGACTCTTGTAAACGTAAAACGTGGCAGAAAGAGTCAGATCCTCCCTGAGGTGATAAAATCAGTCAACCATCTTCAGCAATGGATCGCTGATTTCAGCATGAGATCTGGAGTTAACTTGATATCCAATAGATTTTCAAATCATGGAGCCTCACTAAGAGTGCAGCCATTCATCATGACTGATAAAAAAAGGAAACTGTAAGAGTAGAAGAGGCGTTTATATTTAACTATTTCGACGGTAAAAGAGTGAGACCTTAATGCCAATCGAGTAGCACGAGTAAATATATGTGGTCGGGGTACCAGGAAAATAAACCTCTGATAAGTACAATATATCACGCTTACTTACTTCGTTTGATATCGTTTTCTTCAATTAAATAGGTTAAGATTTTAGAGTTCAGGGAAGCATCCACGTGGGAGTCTTTTCCTTTTTACTTAGACTTATGTTATATCTGTGAGTAAAATTTTCTCTTTACATTTTGAATAATGAATAAATAAATATGATTCGAATATTTTCATGTGGTATGACTGGACCTAACTGTACAAATGGTGAAACTAATGAATAAAGCTGATCCGAACGTGAGGATTGTGCAACTGCATCCCAGATATGATAGCAATATTCTATTTGTTGGTTTAATCTGACTCTTGTAAAGTAAAACGTGGCAGAAAGAGTCAGATCCTCCCTGAGGTGATAAAATCAGTCAACCATCTTCAGCAATGGATCGCTGATTTCAGCATGAGATCTGGAGTTAACTTGATACCCAATAGATTTTCAAATCATGTAGCCTCATTCAAAGTTCAACCATTCATCATGACTGATAAAAAAGGAAACTATTAAAGTAGAAGAGGCCGTAAAATTTAACTATTTCTACGGTAAAAGGGTGGGACCTAAATGCTAATCTAGTAGCACGAGTAAATAAATGTGGTTGGGGTACCAAGGAAAAACTTCTGATAAGTACAATGCGTCACACTGACTTACTTCGCTTGATCTCATTTTCTGCTACATTTATAGTGTTTTTTCTACTTTTAGTATTTTAATAGATTAGTAAAACTTCAAGTTCTCAGGATTTTTTTTTTTTTTTTTTATAAGCGTTTCACCCTGAGCAAGGCATGTCACCGCCACTACTGCGCAGGGGGCTACGTAGAGTGGAGAAAGGATGATTAAATATAGGAAATATCAGAGGGTGGGTGATAGGCGGGTAAGGATACCGAGTATGAGGGTTGGGTAGATGAGAGTGTTCTGAGAATAGTTGGGAGTTAGTGTGATAGGAGGTGTCTATTGACCCTACATTTAAACACCTGGAGATTACAACCGTTTCAAATTAAATTGTTCTATGGAGCACTAAAATATTACCGAGAACCACTAATTTGCTATTTTTTGTGCGGTTCCCCAGTATGTTGCATAGGCCACGGGGTGCATATGGACTTCAGTTGAGAACCACTGATTTAGTGCATATTCGGCAAAACGCGTTTAATCAATACTGAACAAAGAAATTGTTCAAATGCATGAAGCCTGATATTAATTTTGTACAACTGTAGTTTTCTTAGTAAAACAGTGATAGCGCCTTTACAAGATATGAGATTATAATTTTTTTTTCTTGGAGCTGTCTAAGAATTAAATTTAGTTATATATATATATATATATATATAGAATCATTTCACCCCAAGCAAGGCAGAAATACCACTGGTGTGCTGGGGGTTACAGAGAGAGAAAAAAGTTACCCAGGTATGTCGAAGGAAATATAAGAGATGGATGGGAATCAAGTAGATAAAAGATGGCAGTTGACTTTGTGTTTAAAATTTTCGAGATTGTAGCTATCGGGGAAGCAAGCGAATGGAAGGGAGTTCCACAAACGGGAAGTGCGAGAAAAACTGTTAAAATAGAAGAGGCGGTTACATTTAACTATTTCTACGGTAAAAGGGTGGGACCTTAATGCCAATCTAGTAGCACGAGTAAATATATATGGTCGAGATACCAGGGGAAAAAAGCTCCTCAGAGCAGTTACCATGAAATACTTGTAGAAAAGACAGATGGAAACCACATCACGTTGGTGAGAAAGTGACTGAAGTCACGTTGTCAAGTTAGGATCGATTATATTGCAGATCACCCTTTGGATTTTCTCGAAAGATGAATAGCAGGAGCACCCGACCAGATATGGTAACAGTATTCAATGCACGGACAAATGGTAGATTTATAAAGGTGAAAAATGGATTCTGATGAGAAAAAGTTCCCAACTCGCCACAGTGAGCTAAACTTTCTAGCTGTAGATGCAGCTATGGACTCAATGTAGTCATTCTATTTGAGGTCATTTGAGAGAGTGACGCTAAGGAGACGCAGGACGTTGTTCTCTAGGAGATTAACATTGTCTATTCTGATGGTACGCAGGAATGTTTCTTTATGGTGGTTAAAAGAGATTAGCTTAATTTCGGAGACATTAAAATTTATTATACATTTCCTACCCCAATTGTTCTTTTGAAATGCAGACGTGACAGATTTCTTATCGAGAAGGGCGTAAATGGTGTTGTCATCCGCATAGATGCCTACTTTAGAACTGATTACATCAGGAACATCATTGATGAAGATCAGAGAAGCATAGGACCTAGGATAGAAACTTGAAGGACGCCTGCGTTTGTACGAAAGGATATGGAAGCTTGCCCATTCAAAACAACGATTTGAAAAGAACGACTGGATTAAATCAAAAAATAGTCCAGAAACACCGTAGTTCTGGAGCTAGTAGAAGGCCAGCACGCCAATCCCTGTCAAAAGCTTTCGAGATATTAAGAGCAACAGCTCGAACTTCGCCGTTTTTTAGAAAGATCCGGGTATATATATTCAGTGACGGTCGTTAGAACATCAGCGGTAGACCTAGCGAAACGGAAGCCATATTTTTTTTTCAGAGAGAAGGTTTTGAACGTTGAGAGTTTATTTAAGCTCGACAACCTCGACATTTTCGGAAAAGACGTTAGGATAATCAAGAATCTATACTAGTAGCGGGTATGCAAAAATAGAAAAGGGCGCAAGACAAAGATATGTTTTCTCACCGGATCTTTTCAACCTGTACAGCGAAGCAATTACGAGAGAAATAAAAGCCTTTCCACGATTCGTCATTGGCGGCCACAATCTCAACAATAACAGATACGCAGATAACAGGGTGATGATAGCGGACACTGAAAGGAAAATGCAAGAACTTCTAGACAAGTCAGCAAAAGAAAGTGAAAAGAAAGAACTGGGCATAAACTGAAAGAAAATTGAATGTATGGTCATCAGCAAAAAAAGGAAACCAATATGCCAACTGCAAATCGGAGAATCTAAAATAAAACAAGTAAAAAAATTCAAATACCAGAGAAATGTTTTGACAGAGGATGGAAGGTGCGACATGGAGATCCAAAGACGCATTGACATGGCCAAAGATGCATTTCAGAAACTAACCAGAGCACTAAAAGACAGGAAAACAAAGAAAAAAGTACTGGATTGCTATGCAATATCTGTCCTTCTGTATCGAAGTGAATGCTCGACGATCTCATCAAAGATGAAGGAGAGGCTTGAAGCAGCAGAAATGTGGTTTTACAGAAGGATGCTCAGGATACCATGGACGGCGCACGTGTGAAACGATGAGATGTTGTAAAGGATGCAAACGAAAAGAAAACCGATCTTAAATATCAGGAAGAGACAAATGAGGTTCCTGTGACACGTAATGAGGAAGGAGAGCTTGGAGAATGTAATACTCGTAGGTCGGATAGATGGAATGAGAGACTGAGGAAAGCCGCACGACACGTACTTGTTAAGTCTGAGCAAATAGTTGACAGAGCGGAGCTTAGAAGAGATACCAAGAGAAAAATTATTGAGAACGACAAGTGATAGAGCTAAGTGGAAGTTCATAATCGCCTACGTTCTGAAGGGTCACGGTACATGAAGAAGAATGAAGAAGAACTATTTCAGCATTGATAATAGCCTCGAATACCTCGCCAAAATGTTGTAAGAGTCTAACAGGGTGATAATTAAAGGGGGCAGATTGCTCCTCAGAGTTCTTAAAAGCAGGTACTACAGAAGAGGACTTTCAACAAGCAAGAAAGCAGGAAGTGGTGAGGCAGTAGTTGTAAAAGTTGGAGGCAACTGGAGCTAGCTCAGGGACACAGATTTTGAGGAAATTGGAAGTGTGAATATAAAGTGTGAATTTTTTCAGCCCTTTTATTTTAGTTTTTGCTTCGGGTTTGGCTCTAAGTAGGTATAATTGTAGTTCTTAGTCTCAGCTATGATACCATTTACTCAGAGGACTTATTTAGCCTTCAAAATTCAGTTTACGACAATAAAACGTACTTGATATCGATACCAGGAAATCAAAATTTGACTTACATCCATTCATTTTTCTTTCAGTCTACGGTTTCGCTTTAACTGGAAACGACTATTGCTTTTTAGTCTTTCGTGCCAACGTTCAAAGCGTCTGAGGTCCAGGACCATGGATTAGTTTTAAAGCTTTCATTACACCCGAGCAACGCCGGGCTATACTGCTAGTATATATATATATATGGCCAATAGTATATATATATATATATATATATATATATACATTATGTATATATATATATATATATATATATATATATATATAAATTATGGCCAATAGTATATATATATATATATATATATATATATATATATATATATACTATTGGCCATAATTTTTAGGCCACCACAGTTTTTAAAAAGAATGATGTATTTCATCCTATGTTTAGTATTTATTACCAAGTGGATAATTCTAATGGAAAAATTACTGCCCAAATACACACACACACACACACACACACACACACACACACACACACACACACACACACACACAAGCATTTAATTTATTTACACTCCCGATCAAAAATTTAAGACCACTTAAAAATCTTTAAAAAGAAATTGTTTTTTTACGAATAGATTTTCTTCCAACTTAAGGTTACCAATACTACAATCTAAAAGGTTATGGAAACAAAAAGCTACATTCCAAACATTTTATTTAGAAATTTACATTTTTATAAAATGAGGCGATTAACGCATGATCAAAATTATAAGACCAGGGGTATAAATTGTTAGATCCATGGTAATTCCAATGTTTTTAGTTCAGTTAGAGATTAGAAATCACTGTGTAAATGTATTACCATGCCTAAAGCAAGCAAACTTACCAAAGTTGAGCGTTCTCGAATTCTAGAATTCCATAAGCAATGTTTGTCACAGCTGGCGATCGTAGCTAAGGTAAATCGCAGTAAAACTGTGATTTACAACTTTCTAAAGAACAGTGAGAATTATGGAAAAGCAAAATCCTCTGGTAGGCCCCAAAAAATTTCTCCTGCATTGAGTAACAGAATAAGACGGGTTGTTATGAAAAACGGGGGACTTTCTTCTAGTCAAAATAAGACAGTCACAGATGCTGACTGCAGTCCCGTAACCATCAGACGACACTTACAACAAAAAGCATGGTATATAAAAAGCGTAAACAAATTCCTCGGCTGCTTCCACGTCACAAGGTGGACCGCTTAAAGTTTGGTTGTGAATACCAAACATGGGACGTTGAGAAGTGGAAGAAAGCCCTGTTTTCTGATGAGAAAAAATTCAATCTAGATGGTCCTGATAGCTTCCAACGATATTGGAATAACAAAAACATGCTTCCTGAAATGTTCTCCACACTTCATAGTGGTGGAGGGTCCCTAATGGTTATGGGGTGCCTTTTCTTACAGAGGGACAATAGAGCTCTAGGTAGTGCAGGGTCGTCAAACAGCGGCTGGTTATGTTAGCATGCTACAAAAAGCATCATTGATGATAGAGGGCCATCGTTTTTTGTGTGGATGGATGGTTATTCCAACAGAATAATGCTGCAATCCACGCTGCAAAACGGAACTGGACCTTTCTACAAGAAAATGGGGTCCATCTCTTGGGACATCCTGCATGCTCACCAGACTTAAACCCAATTGAAAACGTTTGAGGATGTATGACAAGAGATGTTTATCGAAATGGCAAACAATATTCAACAAAAAAATGAACTTCGTGAAGCCATCTTCAGAAATTGGAGCTACATCCCCCGCACCTTAATGGAAACGCTTATTTCTAGCATACCCGACAGAATTTTTGAAGTCATCAAAAGCAGTGGAGGTAGAACTCATTATTAAATTTGGTTGTTGAATGTTTTCATGCACGTTTCATACACTTTTTGGACAATTTCATAGAATTTTTGTCTCTGGTCTTATAATTTTGATCATGTGTAAATCGCCTCATTTTATAAAAATGTAAATTTCTAAATAAAATGTTTGGAATGTAGCTTTTTGTTTCCATAACCTTTTAGATTGTAGTATTGGTAACCTTAAGTTGGAGGAGTTTAAAATCTATCCGTAAAAAAAAATATTTCTTTTTAAAGATTTTTAAGTGGTCGTAAAATTTTGATCAGGAGTGTATTTGAACATTATTTTTCTTTAGATACTTGTATTTGAGTAGATATTTTGTTTTTAATGAGACAATATATTTATATATATATATTTATTTCTTCCAGCCTGTTATTTACGAGATATTTTGTTCCGAAAATGTTTGTCATTCGGGTGGATTCGAAACTGCGATTCCTAACAACATATTAAAAACAGAATATTTACTCAAATGCAAGCATCAATTACAAATAATAATTAAACAAATACATTAAATACATTTAAATAAATTAAAAATGTTAAATCCATTTCGTTAATCTTCAGCACTCTCCGTAACACGCACACACATACATACATACATACACACACACACACACATATACATATATATATATATATATATATATATATATATATATAAGAGAAAGTGTCGAGAAGCCGCGAATGTTTTGTTTAAATTGTAGACTTATTATTATTATTATTATTATTATTATTATTATTATTATTATTATTATTATTATTATTATGTCATTTTTGATCATATTTCGATTTCTGCTTTGGTCTCACTACCAACCAAGTCTGCGGGGAGACCTAAGGCAGGTCGTGGCGTGTTGTTATGGCTCCATTTCATGTTTTTCTATCTTCCCTATCATCCCTAGCATTACTTAGATAAAGTTTTCCTTAGTGTGTGGGCTGTACTTAATAAAACAATTTTTTTATATCTCTTAAGCTGGGGTTTCCAGGGATTCTTTCAATGTGTTGTTTTGTTTCATTTTTTATCATTCCAAGTGCACCTACTATCACTGGCACAACTCTTGTTTTCAATTTCCACATTTTTCTATTTCAATTTCCAGGTCTTTATATTTTGACAGTTTTTCAAATTCCTTGATTGCTATGTTACAATCCGCTGGACAAGCCATATCAATTAATAGACAAGTTTTCTCTTTCTGGTTTTTAACAATAATGTCTGGCCTGTTTGCTTATTATTATTATTATTATAATTATTATTATTATTGTTATTATTATTACTTGCTTTTCGTTTAATATATCAAGTGTCCATAAAGGCATTTGTGTCGCTACACGTGTTTCGAGTATAGGCGAATAAATACACATCGAGATTCATTTGTCTTTATGACGACAGAAAATATCATGTATATATAGATAAGTGGTCGGTGAGCAGGTCAGATGCGTGCGTGTTTGTTTGTTGTTTTTTCACGCTCGCTCGTTAAATTTCTTTCGTTTTGCAAATCATTTGCCTTTCGTTAGCCAGCAAAAATGTTTTACGCTGCTTTGCGAAATTTGATTTCGTCTTTATACTTCAAAATTGTTTTCAGTGGTTTTGATTCAATTCTACGGGGTCATCTAGTTCTTTTTGTTGTTTTTGGAATACTATTCTTGCAATAGCTCACGAATTTTTTTAGCCTGTTTGAATTTAGTGTCTGTGTGTGGGTGTCTTAGGTTTTTCCTTTTTTTGTTCAGTGAAGGCTTGTATTTTTTTTATAAATATTTCCTCCTGCATCATGAGCGTGTCATAATCTGCCTGTTGATAGCTAGGCATTCTTCTGAGTTTACCTTCACTACATTCGTGTAAGTGTTGGGAAACATACACTTTCATGTTATTGGTTAGTTTAATGTTACTTCGCTGAAAACAATTTTGAAGTATAAAGACCTTTTTTTTCTTTTCTTTCTTCCGTCTTCTCACTGTAACCCCATCCCCTGCGCACAAGTAGCAGTACTGCCTTGTTTGAGGTGAAAATATTATAAAGAAATGAGTTAAATTATGTTGAGTTTTTTTTATCTTCGTTAAATATTTTTCTTACATCTGTTACTCCTTGCTCACCCATTATTTAAGTTTTAGGAATTTCGAGATATTAAATTTTGTCATAATTATGGTTTATATTAGTTAAAAACAGAACTTAATTTTTGTTTTTGTAAAATAGCAAACACCATTAACTGAAAATCTGCTCTGAATCGTAAAAAATGCAATAAAATCAAGACATTATTTTCTTTAAAAAATTTTAAATGTTGTTATAAATAAAATATATTATTGAAAGTAATGTCGTAAAAAATGATGAATAATGAACTTTTAAAAAATTGTTGTCATTTTTTTTTAGAATTAATTAGAATAATTTCTAAAGTTTGAACTCTTTTTTATTGAATTGCATTATCCCTGTTTGATGTTATTTTTATTAAGTAAAAACTATATTTGCTAATTATAAATAAAAAAACTTAGTACAAGTCCTTATACATCATTTGTAGATACGGATGTTCATGCACGGCATTATCAGAAAATAAGAGAGGTAACTAAAGTAAACTTAAAGCCAAAATATCTAAAATTCAATAAAACATTAAGTCACGAAGAATATTTTCCGAAGTCTTTAAGATTACTGTGTACTTAAAAATTATACAAAATGGCGCTTACGTTGTATTCCTTATTATTTTCACAGATATGTTCACCATAGAAAAATTAGATAAAATTCCACCACTCATTCAGGCCGTCACCATGTAACACCCAAAATAAACAGCTACCACTATGTTAGAAAATACATTTTGCTATATTTTAAACTTAAAGCAAATAGTATTTGTTTCAAATCCGATTAATTAAACTTTAAATCAGCTAATATTCATCAAATAAAAGTTTATTTAAGAAATGTATATTTTGTTTTTGGAATATTTTTTAATACAGTTAATTACATTGTGTTGACAGATGGCTAAAGAAGACGCTAATCAGCTATTTTAACAGAAAAAAAAAACTCTTTCCTGCCAGTTGAAATTACTTTTTAATTACAACAACGTATTTTATTTATTAGAAATATTAAATTTAATTAGCTTGAAACTAAAACTAAAATAAAAGCTCACAGAAATGTTTTTCATTTAGAAAATTAATTTAAAACTTTCTGTGAAGGTACTTAATACCCCCCACAACCCCCACAGTCCCCCCACACATTACTTTAAAAGTAATAACTTTTATATTACAGGGCATAATGAGGATAAAATTTAAAACAGAAAAGAACCGGTTTCGCTCCTGCTCGTGAAAGTTTTTAATTGGAAGAACTTAATGTAAAATGTAAAAGGTGTGAGAAATGAATTGGTCACTGATAGGAAAGGGGAATGAACTATTAGACACTGACCACAGCTAGGTCCAGCAAACTCTCTCACTGTTTATACAGTAAGGATCTGCAAGACCTGATGTAAATAAACTCCAGCACCTTCAGATTGAAAAGTGAATGTGGATTGGCCAACACGGAAAAATCAATCCACATTAAACTCCATGGCACACTTTCTATTTTTTATAAAACTTTATAAGGTGTTCACAAATTTAGGAACCAAAGGGTTGATAAGCCGTAAAAATAATTGAATGTAACTACTGCTTAGTTATACTGTCTTCCTAGTCTCAGAGACTGATATCACTGTTGTGTGCTTCGTTTTGGTATAATTAGAAGATAACATAAACTTGAATTAATGATGTTTATTTTTGGTATAAAACTTTAGATTTTTACATCAAGTTGCAACCTTTAAATTTTGTGTGGATACAGGAGCAGACTAGCTAAATTCTCTTCACTGTGGGATGATAGTAGTAAACGAGGCTATCCCTTCTGGACTCTAGTGGTCAACTCACTAGCGTCTTCCTCTTTTCAAATCTCCTACACAAAACTACTGTCCTTAACTCATACTTTTACTCCTACTCCTACCAAAAGAAACGGTTCCTTATTTTGCCGCCCAATTTTGAATTCTTGGCGTCAGTGTCTACCTTTTTCTATTTTTAGAACACTCGCTATTTTATAAACCATAACATCACCATTAGTTTATCACTCAGCACACAAACCAAAGTTTTAGTCTACTAGTCTATTGTCACAGACATCATGTCGGCAGTTGGAAAAATATCTAGATATTTCGGAGTTCAACTATTTCTGCTCCCTTTGCTAGTTTATAGCTCTGTGATTCGTTTTTATTAGAAAAAAATAGACATCAAGAAAAAAATGAACAATAAAAGTTTTAGGTTTGAACGAGGGAAATTAATTTAATTTTGACCTAATTTGAATTTTCTCCTCCTTCTACTCACTTTGAAAGTACATTTTAAAATATCCGATCCGTACGTGAAGCAACTGGTTTGGTTGGTCTGTGCAGAAATTTCTATCCACTGTATTTTTACAAACTCTTTATAGCTCAACAATGTTTTGCCATTAAAATATTTTTTATCCTAGACAAAACCGAACAAATAAATATCACCGACTTGGCAAAAAAAAAAAAAAAAATTCTTTTTTTTTCTTTTTTTTTCTTTCATTTTTTTTTTTTTTTTTACCTAAATGCTAAAGTTTCAGCTACGCCCATATTTATGTCAATGCTTCTGCTTTTTAAAGTTAAATTACCCGGACAAAGGATGACCGATATAGATGTATGATTCAACAGGAACCAACTTTTTAAGGCGTTACAGCGCCTGCAAAATTCATTTAGTCGCATCCCCAAAAATAAATACATGAAGATATCTATAATCCAAAACGAATTAATTGTAAAAAAATAAAAAATAATATATTCCGGTGATTATTAAATCGGGTGGGGGTCTGCTGTTAACTGATATTAAGTTGGATAAAAAATGACGTGTTTTCCCATGTTTCTTTAAATAATTTTTTTAACATATTTTTAATCATTGCACCCCAAGTTAGGCGAGACCATCACGAGTGTGCAGAGGAGTACAGTCATAGAAAAGACTTGGTACTGGGTGTACTGAAGGAAGGGTAAAAGATGAACGGGATTCAAGAAGATAGAAGATGGTAACTGATATTGCATTTAAAGTTTTGAGGATTGTAGCTATCAGGAAAGCAAGTAAACGGAAGAGGGATCCATAGGCCAGAAGTGCAAAAATAAAGAAACTGTCTGAGTGGAAGAGGCGGTTACATTTAATTATTTTCACGGTAAAAGATAGGATTTAGATGTCAATTGTGTAGAGCGCTTAAATTCATGTGGTCGGAGTACCAGGGAAAAAAGCTAATCAGAGTAGTTGCCATGAAAATATTTGTAGAAAAAAAACAAAAAAAAAACAAAAACAGAAGGAATCCACGTCACATTGGTGAGAATGTTACTGAAGTCGAGATGCCAAGACAGGACCGATTATATTACAGATTCTTTTTTGAACTTTGTCGAGAAACTCGAGATGAATAGCAGGAGCACCAGATATGGCAACTGTTTTCAATGCACGGACGATTTATATATGTGTAAGATGGATTCAGACTAAAATTACTTTCTGGCTCGACACAGAGACCCAACCTTCCTACCTATAGATTCAGTGTATTCATTCCACTTAAAGGTCGGCTAAAAAAGTGAGGCCGAGGAGGTGCAATGTGTTGCTCTTCGGAAAGCTTGCATCAGCCATACTGATGGCGAGCGGGAAATTTTCTCTGAGTTGGTCAAAGGATACTAGTTTTGTTTTAGTGAAGTAACTCAGGATAGGCGTTGTGGGACAGTGGATACCGGCTCGGAACGAGCAATCGGAAAGCCAAGTTCGAATTCCAGTCGAATTCGTCTCATTCACTTACGCACAAATCCCCTTGGGAAAGGTAATAAGCCATCTCTTCTCTCTTATGGGTTAAATAAGAAGACAGATTAGGTTCTATAGCCTTGGCTGGAAACTAGTCTACTACAGAAACTAATGGCATCCTACTGCAAAACAAAATCTTCTGCCCAGTCAGTCATGTCTCTTTCAAGACATGATCGCCTAAGCCCATATCATGTATGGCACCTAACTGAACTCAGTTTTTCTTTGATTTGGTGATTTTGTATGAGAAATCGGAATTTTGTTAGCATCTTTCTTCTTGTTATGGCAATTTCTTTTTTCTGTTCCTCAAGAAAGCCAATAAAAATCAGTTGTTGCCAACGAGATTCCGTCGTTATTCTGTAAAACAGAGTTTTATTTTCGATTTCCCGATATAAAATTCTTTTATAGAAGCACATTCTGTCCAAACCTGGCATCATTTTGGCATTTCTCTCTATCTTCCTCTTTGGTTCAGTCTTTTAAAAGTCTTTGATCACGACTAGTGTCGTACTGATTATCGTAAGCCATTGATTACAAGATCCGACTTTGCAAGATGCCCTCTTGAATGTGACCTGCTTTGTGGAAATCATTTTGGCTGAATGCACTTTCAGCACAGATTTCTCTCTTTATAGCAAGAGCGCTTAAAACTCGAAACAACAAGAACGATTTTCTAAATGATGCAAAGATTTGACCCAAACCATCTAAAGAGAATTGCGAACCCATCGATGCATGAGCTAGCACGAATTCGCCAGCCATCGTGGCCGACTGCGTGTGCGTACGGGCCTTGTTCAATTATGGGTCATTCAAGATTGTGAACTCTTCTCTCAAAACTGTAACTAAGCTCCGTTCAGTATAGTTATGGAAAAAACTAGTTATCCACCTGGGTATTGAAGAAACACATATGTCTGAGGCGATATCTGCAATGGGGATTAAATGGCTACGTAGAAGTGCGAACTTGTAAAGGAGTAAACCGCTATCACACACAGACAGACACACACGTAGACACACAGACACACGCACATATATACATAAATATATATAATCCAGACTTGTCGTCTCTTCAGTGACTGTCTCACCGACGTGACATGGCTTCCTTCCATCTTTTCTACAAATGTTTTCATGGAAACTGCACTGAGGAGTTTTTTTTTTTTACCTAGTGCCCTCACTACGTGAATTTAAGCGTACTAATAGATTGGCAAGAAGGTCCCAATTTTTTTACCGTAGTAATAATTAAATGTAACCGATTCTCTTACTGTAAAAGTTTTTCTTGCACTTTCTGCCTGTCGAACTCGCGTTTATTTACTTCCTTGATAGTGACAATATACAAAAATTCAAATGCAGCCACAATTGCCATCTTTTATCTCCTTGAATCCCGTTCATCTTTCATCCTTTCGTCGACACCCCCTGTACAGAATCTTTACTCTCACTATAACTTGCTATGCACTAGTGGCGGACCCGTCTTGCTTGGGGTGAAATGTTTAAGTATTTTAAGCATATATATATATATATATATATATATATATATATATATATATATATATAAACTTATAGCTATACTCCTTTTCGAAAAACCCTCCGCGTATCTAATTGGAAGGAAAAATGGTTGTAAAAGAAGGAAAGAGCTAAGCAAATGAACATCAGCCAAAGGGATTCGGACTGAGTTAGCACGTAGCCCAAAGAAAAATCCCGAGACAGCGTTCCCTGAAGATCCACTTAGGTGAAACCTTGGTAGGTTCGTTGGCTCACTAGGTTTAATTTACTTATATAAACTTATATATATATATATATATATATATATATATATATATATATATATATATATATATTATGCTTTCATAGCGATTGAGCCGTCTAGAGAGGAAAATATTAAAAACGGTTACCGCTTCTGCGATTTACGCGTTACTCAACGGTAATATATTGAGTTCACTCGGTGACTGCCGTTTCTATACACCGCATATATATAGCACGCTAAGATTTCCCCTCTCTCATTTCATGCACCCATGGCTTAGTGAGTAGGGACTCCGATTGATACCAAATTGGTCGAGTTTCGATCCCGGCTCGAAGCAAATGGATGTCTCTATTCAAACTGATGAGCTATGATACAGCGAAACAGGCTTGCATGTGAATGACTAATATATATATATATATTGTCATACGTCGAGTTTCGTGGGTTATGCAATCATAGGATGCATATTACAAACTCACAATTAATAGATTTTAATTTAACTTCAAGAGATGCTCATGGGAGTTAACTCCTATAAAGTTAGGTTACTACTTTTTAATAACAAAAGTAAAATTTAAATACACAAAGACTTTATAAAAATTAAAATTAAAATTATAACTAGACTAGTAACGATTAACCGTATGTTTTATGCTAGTATTTTCTTCTTTCACATTTCACGAGTTTGGAACTCTCTTCCTGTTTCTTGTTTCCTGCTCAACTACGATCTTCAAATATTTAAATTCAACAACAATCATAATATTGTCTTTTTGAATTCCGTTTTTTTATTGTCCTCACTGCTTCAGTAACCTGTTGAATTTTAGTTGCTTTTATTTCTGTGCTTGCGGTGAAAAGATTTGAAAAGATATCCGAATCGCGATATGAAATTCTGTAAAAATATTTCTTGTAAGAGGCCCTAACCATTTGTTTTTGAACATTTGAAACAGGTGAATCTAATCAAAACTTAACATTTGAGCCAATATTTTTACGATCTAGCTCGACTAAAAAAGAACTTATACAGTTGACATAATCTTTTGAGACAAAGTTTATTATTTAGAACAAGTATGAATCGAGCATGTGAGCAATGATGAGGTCTTGGAAATGATGGAAACAAAACAGAAATGAATACTGAGCATCAGGAAGAGACAGTTGAAGTTCCTGGGACACGTAATGAGGAAGAAGGGTCTGGAGAATCTGATACTAACAGGCCAGATAGAGGGAAAAAGAGACAGGGGAAAGCAACGGATAACATATTTGAAGGAATTTATCAGGTGGATGACGGAACGAGGGTTGCACGGTGTAACAGGAGAAGGCGTGCTCAGAGCCACCAGGAATAAGGAAACGTGGAAAGCCATGATCGCCTACGTCCTGAAGGGACAGGGCACATAGAAGAAGAATATGATCATGTTCACGCAAGAATGCAACAAGCTTGCCACAAAAATATACTCACACGAAGAGAAATTAAATTACAAACTAACCCACTTTCCAATGGCTGGTGGCTATTTTGATGCAGAGGCGTAAAACAGAATCCATTATTTCTACTAAATCGTAAAAACAACACTCAAACATACTGCACAGAGGAGTTTATATAACATATTTTTTGGGGATAACAACAGAGAGAAGTCTCATGGAGTCTTTAACGTGAACAGCAGTGAATCAGAATTACAAATATTTCTAATATCTATGGGAATATTTCCTTAAAAACATCAGTACTCAGATGGATGACCGCTTGAGAATGCCAGGTACTGTAAGCATTTAGTGAGATATCGGCTCGGAAAGAGAAATCGGTGAGCCGAGTTCGAATTCCCGTTGAATAACCTGCATTCACTTAAGCACTGGTACCCTTTCCCAAGTGTACCAGTGCTTAAGTTCCTCCCCTCCAGTTGTGGGTTAAATAACAAGGGTAGGACTTGGGGACTTAAGTCCCTTCCCTCCAGTTATGGGTTAAATAACAAGGGTAGGACTTGGGGACCCTGCCCTTAAGAACAATTCCCAATGAATCTTGATACTCGAAAGAAATAATGTATTACTAGACGCAAAACTTATATAAAAAAACAACAATAAATTGTTGAAAGAAAAAGGTATTACCAGCAATAAATAAATGAAATTTAGTTGGCAATAACCAGCCGAGGTTGATATGCGATAAGGCAAAACAACCAACCTTAAAAGCAAGTGCTGTATTTGATTAATGATTTAAACCAATTGTGACACATGAATTAGCTTGAAACGTTTATTTAACTTTATTTCAGTTATACCACCCCGAAGATGACCACACGCATAGCCGAAATATGTCAGTATTTAGTTATTATGTATGAAACGCACGCCCAACAATTTCGTATAGCAAGAAATTTCGGTGGATTTTTGGTCAATTTTCTTCCTTTACTGAAACTTCCGGCGATGTACTTCCTGTTATGAAATTAATGTGCTATTGTATTTCTACGCTTATTACTTTCATAACAAGAAGTACATCGCCGTAAGTTTCAATAAGGAAAGAAAATCAACCAAAAGTCCACCGAAATTTGTTGTCTACTTAGAACGTCATTCTGCAGTTAATTACATGACTTCGTGAGAATTACGGGAGAGAAAAAGTGCGAGATATAGTTCGTTTTTTTTATGGACTTTCAAAGCAAAAAAGGTAGGTTTCTTCTAAAACTAATTGTTGATTTGAGTTCAGCATATACATTTGCACAGAGATAATGCTATTTTGGATAAATTTGAAGTGGGAAAGCCGTCGTGAGCTAAAACGAACATTTACCAAAAAAAAAAAAAAAAAAAAAAAAAAAAAAAAATTAGTAAATAGTCTGATACGTAACAAATTTATGTCGAAAACGAAATCACTTTTTCCCTATCTAAGGGAATTTAAAGAAAATTGCATCGTTTGATATCTTTCGTTTTTTATATTTAGTATTTCTCCATCTTTCTGCATCTGTCTGTCTGTTTTTAAATGCGTGCTTCTTTGCTATCTATTACTATCATTGGCATACTCCATTTGCCTAAACCTGGCTATCAGCTTTTCTACTTTTCAATATTAATTTTTAATCCCTCTCCATTCAAGACAGCTATCTAAAAAAAAAAATCAGTCCAGTCGACGATTGTCTATCCACATGTTTTTTAAATGCTAGGTCAGATATCCTGGGAGAGTCGGTATGAGACCTCTTTGTTCTCACTTTCGATTACATCCTATCTACATCAAATGGAAACCTAACAGCTTTTAATTTTAAACAGAAAACTTGCTCTACGACCACGTGACAACTCGAGTATCCCACAGTCCTTAATAGCTAGGAGATTGTATTTCTGTATCCCCAACGCCTACGATATGAAAAAAAAATATGTTCACTGATTTGGAAGAAATGCAGAACAGGTTTTACTACATATATATCTTTTCAGCACAAATCAGACTGCTATATTAAGTGAATAATAGACTAATAAAAATATGAAATGATAAATTGGGTTGTTGAATTTTACGATATATTAACCCTTGTTGAATATTTAAAATCGAAAATTTTTTTTTAAATTATAATTCGATCTATAGTTACAATATTGGTCGGGTTTATACCTGAATATCTTGGTAAAACATTGGTCGGAATTATGCTTGAGACAACAGCCATACTTGCGCAATAGGTCTATAGGTAAATCGTTGTACAGGTTTATACAAATCTGTAAGTAAAACATTGAGTGGTTTTAGAGGTAAAAGAATGGTTGAGTTTATAGTTAAGTGTTGGTTGACTTGATATTCTTGAGTCTGCAAGCATTCATCCGAAATGTGCTCGCTTCATTTGAGGGGTTTTATTTATCGCCGTATTCTAGGAGAGGTTTTGTTTCTCTGCAAAAAATACAGACGACATATTTTAATCCTTGCAGATAAAACAAGGGAATTACAAAGACAATAACTGATAATAAGACCCATAGAATAAACTTATTCGGGAGAAGTCATTTTTCTCGTTTGCTTTCTTTATATTTTTTCAGAATAGAATATTATTATTTAACTTAAGAATAAAAACATTATATTTATATTATTTTCTAAAACTTACCTGTAATATTGAAAAATAAAATATTTTAAATATTCTAATATTTTTATTATATTTCAGCAACTTTAGTTTTATAGCCTTAATCATTTGTCGAGAAAATGGTAGAACATAATACATTTTAAATATAGACAAGTTTAGTTTATTTATTTTATGTATTTTTTTTCATATTCTCTGATAAGCTTAATAGCATTAACATTAAATGAAGAAAGAAAATTACAATATTGATACATATTTTTTTTAATAATTCAATCTGAGCTTTCGGCTTACATAAGCCATTTGCAAAGATGTCAAATTACATTATATATTATAAACACGGACAACCCATAATAATAAACTGTTTTTGTTTGCATGGAAGATTTCCAAGCAATAACAAACTCGTGCATTTAAGACGCTGGAAGCTAATATCGCATCACAGAAAAATTACAGACAAAGTATTATCATTAAGTTTTTTATATAATTTATATGATGTGTGACGTCACGAGCTGTGCTGCGATATTCGATCCCAGCGTCTTAAATGCACGAGTTTGTTGTTGCTTGGAAATTTTCCATGTAAACAAAAACAGTTTGTCATTATGGTTTGTCCGTGTTTATAATATATAATGTAATTTGACATCTTTGAAAATGGCTTATGCAAGCCGAATGCTTAGATTGGTCTATTAAAGATAATTATCTATCAATATTGTAATTTTCTTTCTTCATTAATGATAATGCTACTAAGCTTATCAGAGAATATGAAAAAAATTACATAAAATAAATTGACGAAACTTGTCTATATTGTTTAATGAAACATGCATTAATGAAAAAATGCTTCCTAAATACACACACACACACACACACACACACAATATATATATATATATATATATATATATATATATATAACCATTTTCAAATGGCTGGTATTTAAGTGGTTTTCAAAATGAGAAAATATTTCTCTAAAATTGGAGAATGCAATTATTTTTGTCGGGAAAATAGCCCAAGTGTTAACAGGTGGAAAAACACAAATGGGAATTTTACTGAGTACAATATTATTTTTAAGTGAATTCATCAACGTGATTCGAGAAAAATATATGTCAATGGGTTTTTTACAATGGTGACCCTAGGCCGAAAGAAGGCCTTGACAATTTCCTGTGAGCTGGGTTACCAGGACAGTTAATAAGAGCAGACACACATATAGAGGGGGTGTGTTTACTATTGGAAGTCGAAATGGCTAAATGTGATTGCTTTCATTTTGGGATGGTAAAAGTCATACAGGAGGAAAATGAAAACCTTACATACCTCTTTCCTACTCCGGTCGAGGTGACTGTTTAACAAAATCATTTTGCAAAACAAAATTAAAGAGTCGGCTCCCGTATCTTAGAAGAGGTTGGAAAGAGATTTAAAATACGTTCGGCCGGAAAACTCGCCTGCTACTAAAAATAGAAGACATGAGAGATAAATATTGCAAATTCAACCAACTGATCGTCCCGTAGAAATAATACAACACGAATATTCTACTGAAATACCAGCCAACTTATATTTTTTCCAAGACTTATTTTGATTGCATGTAATCCTGTAATCATCAATATATATATATATATATATATATATATATATATATATATATATCGTCTCGTTGCGGTCTTGAATTTGGTTTTTTGTCATATACCAATCCATCGCATGTCTAGACCAACCTCGTCAAGTGATAATATAAGCGGTCTTTGTTAGCTTTTTAAGTGAATTATGTTCAAGAATGTGTATATGTGTGTATGTGTGTAGATATGTGTGTGTGTGTGTATCCATTTGTGTACACGTGTGTATGTGCGCATGTGTGTGTGTGTGTGTGGTTATATATATGTGTGTGTACACTTGTTGAATTGATCTACTCTTAAAGTTAGTATTTTAATTTTATTTATATTTATTTAAACAAAAATCGCTTTGTTATATTTTTCAACACGAATGATAACAATTTCCCTTGTTTCTATGGAAACAGATTTTTACCTTTTTCTTTGCTTAGCTTACTTCCCTTGTCAACCCCCTCTTCCCCCTTTAACTTTTTTCCTTTCTTTTTTCTTTCTTTTCTTTTTCTTCTTCCCCCTACCACTTCTATTCGCCCAAACATGGCTAAATTTCAACTTCTAAACTCTCGACTCAGTTAAGGGTTAGAGGGGCTTCTAAAAAAAATAAACATAGATATCTGTCTACTTCCTTATTAACCCCACCCCTTTTAATTTTCTGTGACGAAAAATGTTTTTGGACTTCTGCCGGCATAAAATCTTTTGTCATTTGAATTTGAATAAATTTCATTGCTGAAGACGCGAGATTTTTCTCGTAGAAATGGCTATTCAACGAATTTGAACATCGAAATTTTGTTTTATTTTATAATTGGCTCTTTAATTAGAATATAAAAATTGCGTTGAGCCCTCCACCTTGATCAATTTTAATATTAATGAAATTAATATTAATTAGGATCGGGGTTTTGGGATTTACCTACCTGCTTATCCTTTTGGATTATATATATATATATATATATATATATATATAATGGTATTTATTATAATAGACAGGATTCTATTTAAAATTTGAAAATGTGAAAATAATTCTTGTAAAAATTCATTATTCCTTAAAAACAAAAAATTCTTAAAACAATAGCGCCCTCAATATATTTTATTTATAAAGCAAACGTTTTTCTAATCAAGAAAAATGTATTACTTTCATTATATTTTTTATTTTTTTCTATCACTGGGTTTTCTGTTTTATCAAAAAATATTGTCGATTTATATTTTTTTGAGAACTTGTCCATATACAAATAGAAACTTTAAGCTATATATATATAATTTTTACAAAATTTTAAAAAAAATATTATAAATAATATAATTATTTATAAATAATTTTTGAAAGTTCCAATAAAATCCGACAATTATCTAACTTTTTGTAAGATTTTCGAAATCATTGTGTTTTCATCGAATTTAAGGTCGCATGTTGAAACCGGAAAAAAACAAAAACATGATTTTTAATCAAAATTTTCGAGGTCCTAGAAAAGATAAGAAAGAAAATTACATAGAAATCCTTTGATTTTGCCAAATATCCTGACGGTAATTTTTAAAATTATATTTTGTGTATTTTTTTAGCGTATTTTCGGAGGTACCTAATTTTATTAGAATCAATTTATGAGTCAGTTCTGAAAAAGATTGTCATATTTGGTCAGATTTTAGCAACTGATTTCATCAAGAAAATTTGCAGCACACCCTAGTTTAATTTTTCATATTCTTCTTCGTTTACCATGACCTTTCATCATGTGAACGATCATGTCCAAAACTTCGTTTTCTGCTCACCTTTGCATGTCTTAGTTTTCTTTATGTGGTTCCCTTTTATTATTCTTTTAAGGTACCATGTTCTTACAGAAAGTGGTGGTCATAGCTCTCCATAGTTTCCGCCCGTTAACCATTCCTGTTTGTTCCTCTTGCGCTATATATCTTCTGTGTGTTAAACTCTCTAAGCCTCTTTCTTCATTGTTTTTCCGAATAATTCAAATTCTTTTTGATTGTTAGTAGCACTCACACTCCACTCACATCTATTGAACAGGTGAAGAGGCTCATCCCTTGTTTTCTGTTTAGGATGCGGTTTCCGGTTTTCTCTTTTCCAATCTTTTCACTCTCTTTTATTTATTTTTTTCAATTGGAGTAGATAGACTAAGCTACCGTCCGGTTCACACTCTACTCACATCTGTTGAACAGGTGAAGAAGCTCATCCCTTGTTTCCTGTTTAGGATGCGGTTTCCGGTTTTCTCTTTTCCAATCTTTTCACTCACTTTTATTTTTTTTTTCAATTGGAGTAGATAGACTAAGCTACCGCCCGGTTCACACTCTACTCACATCTATTGAACAGGTGAAGAGGCTCATCCCTTGTTTCCTGTTTAGGATGCGGTTTCCGGTTTTCTCTTTTCCAATCTTTTCACTCTCTTTAATTTTTTTTTTTAATTGGAATAGATAGACTAAACTATCGCCCGGTTTACACTCCACTCACATCTATTGAACAGGTGAAGAGGCTCATCCCTTGTTTCCTGTTTAGGATGCGGTTTCCGGTTTTCTCTTTTCCAATCTTTTCACTCTCTTTTATTTTATTTTTTTCAATTGGAGTAGATAGACTAAACTATCGCCCGGTTCACACTCCACCCACATCTGTTGAACAGGTGAAGAGGCCCATAAAATATCACTGCAAAGTTAAAAGTTAAGATAATGTGTTTGTGTGTATTTAAAAACCCTTTTTTTTAATAGGTTTTCTCAGGCATGCTTACACATACATACACAAGCATGTATTTGTTTTTTTTTTTTTAGGAAGAATTACAGTTAATCTTGCACAAAGCAAGTGGGGCCTGCCTGTTAGATCATTTTTCATTTTGATTTGAGGAAAGGTTTTACAACATTTTTGCTTTTATTGAACAGGTGAAGAGGCTCATCCCTTGTTTCCTGTTTAGGTTGTGGTTTCCGGTTTCTCTCTTTTCCAATCTTTTCACTTTTTTTTTCAATTGGAGTAGATAGTCTAAACTATCGCCCGGTTCACACTCCACCCACGTCTATTGAACAGGTGAAGAGGCTCATCCCTTGTTCCCTGTTTAGGATGTGGTTTCCGGCTTTCTCTTTTCCATTCTTTTTACTCTTACGTAGCCCCCTGCGCATCAGTGGCGTTATCGCTTGCTTGGGGTGATATGATAAAAAAAAAAAAAAACTTTCCTTGTAGAACATATATTTTTTAAAACATCCTCTTTACTCGTCCCTCCTTTGGCATTCCCAAAACTTGTTGGTAAAATCACATCTCCGCAGCTTCAAGTCTCGTTAAGATTGTCGAGAATTCACTGCCATTTTTGAAAATATTAGATTCTTGTAGCGCAAACAGAATCTATACACAATTCGCATTAAGACTGATTTAGTTGAATCTCTCTGCGAACTGCAAAATTGATACCGTCGCCACACGAACTATATTGACAATAAGCCTAATTTAGCGTCATTTTAATCCCCTACTTACACTTTATTGGCTTGTTTGAATGAATAATCAATTTTCCGCGCAAGCGTATACATACCTAATGTTTTCAGGGATTCTATTAGGCACGAAAAAATTTCCAAACTCTTATTTAAAAACTAGATGGAATACACAGTTGAAATAGGGTTTTTTTTTTTAAATAGAAACTATGCTCACTCCTAATATATATATATATATATATATATATATATATATATATATATATATATATATATATATATATATATATATATATATATATATATATGGGATGTGCATTGTGGTGCATTGGATATCGGCTCGGAATGAGAAATCGAGGAGCCGAGTTCGAATTCCAGCTGAATTCATTGCATTCACTTACGCTCAAATACCCTTGGGAAAGGTATTAACCCGTCAATTCCTTCCAGTTATGGGTTAAATAACAGGACAGATTGTATTCTATAGCCTTGGTCGGCAACCAGTCTACCACAGAAAGCAATGGCAACCTACTGCGGGATAATTTTCTGCCCAGTCAGTCATGTCTCTTTCAAGACATGATCGCCTAAGCATGTATCACGTATGCCACTTAACTGACTGACTGATATATATATGAGTGGGCCCATATCATAAAAATGACGGCAAAATATTTATATCCATATCACGCCTAAAATGAAGGTAACATATATATTGATGTACCTACTATTGAGTATATATATATATATATATATATATATATATATATATATACTTCAATAAATTATTAGGAGTACAAAACCGTATTAAACCCAGAAATAAATGAAATTTAATGCTTACAGATAGAAAACAAGGTGAAAAAAAAAAAACAATGAAGGAAAAACGACCAACCGGTTTCAATCCCAACGTCTTCAGGGTCATCTCGGAAATTAATTTCATTTTTAAAATTTAAAAAATGAAGATGAAAATGTCTGAGATTAAAAAATAAATACACTTTTTTATAGACAGAGAAAATGGAGGAACAAAAAATTTAGGAGATTTGTTTTCTCTTCTATTCATTTTCCTGCAAATATTAGACACTGATAATATAAAGTCCAAGGAGGCAATCTCTCTGTTTACAGAGAGACGGCATCCTGAACCTAATATACAGTGACTCCAATGTCTGCAAATGAAATAAAGAGTGCGAACCTGTCAGTACAGAAAACCGCTCCGCTCTAAAGTCAGTAACACAATCTCTGCTATTTATCAAATGTTGAGTAATAGCTGACTCGGATGTATTCACTAGTTGGCTCATATGGGCATTCGGATTAAGAAGATGGGACTTGCTGCTTAACTCTATAGTCCAAGCGCCACGAAGTCCTTCCTATGTATAAATCACAGATGAATCATGATGAGGAGGAAGGCGATCCTTACGCATAGAAGAAAAATCAGAACGAGTACCAAAATGAATTCTAATTTTAGCAGAGAAATAAGAGCAAACTGCAGAAAAAAATCTCCTAGCTATAAGCTCACCCCGCGAACCAATATAAGAAAGCCGTAAGTATACAGGACATTTCTCCAATGTAAGCGGCTCATCCTTACAGAAATTATTAATTTTTTCACGCATAACACTATTCACAATATTACTTGGATATCCGTTTTTCAGTGTTGCGGACAAAATCTAATTCAGCATCCAAAATCCTATCCGGGCAAATCATCAGAGCCCTATGTGTAAGGGTCTTAATAAGATTATATATACACAAATAAATATACTACAACCTTTATTATAATACAAAGTATATATATATATATATATATATATATATATATATATATATATATATTCTTCACTATTCGACGACATAATTATTGACAAAAAGAAAATAATAAAGCAATGTTAAAGAGGAAACACGTAGCAAGGGCTTCCATCACAAGTAACAAAGTTTAATAGCTGGTAATAAAGAGAATGAATCGAGCTGTTGCGTGACAGGAGGGATCCTGCCTCCTTTTACCGAGCGCCCATAGCTCGGAGGTAGAATCGCCAACTGACGCCAATTCTGTCGCGTTTCAATCCTGGGTTAAAAGCAATCGAATGTCTAACCGTACTGATGAGCTGTGATACAGTGAAACAGATCTGTCTGCAGATGACTATATATATATATATAGATACTCGTTATCCTGTTTCGCAGATCATCAGTGTGGCTAAACATCTACTTGCCTCTGGCCGGGATCGAAACTCGACCGATTTGGTGTCAGTCGGAGTCGCTAACCCCTAAACCGTAGGCACATGGAATCAGGGAGGGCAAATTTTAGCGTGTTATATATAAGCCGCGTATGCACACCTCAGTCACTGAAAGAACTCAATTCATTGCTGAAGATTTATGCATATGTCGCCGAAGCGGTAACTGTTTTTTTTTCAAATGTTCCTCTAGAGAATGCTCAATCGTAATGAGAGTATAATATTCCTAATCTACATACAAGCCTGTTTTGCTGTATCACAGCTCATCAGTGTGACTAGATATCCACTTGCTTCTGGGCGGAATCGAAACTCGAGCGATTTGGTGTCAGTCGGTGTCAATAACCCCTAAGCCGTAAGCACATGGAATCACAGAAGGGAAATTTTGGCGTGTTATATATAAGCGGCGTATGCACACGCCAGTCACCGAAAGGACACAATTCATATATTTATTATTGACACTGGTATCAGCATCACGCGGAAACAGTCCGTTTCATACCAGAACGCAATCTTCAATCTGTTTGGTGTTGGCTTGATTGTTTAAATACTTCATTAAAATTTTATATACTTGAAGAAAATGAACGAATGAAAGTTATCGGCCATGCATTACCAGTTCTGTCAGAAAAGCAATTATTTTATTTGAAATACTCGACGAAATGATGAATTATGTAAGTTATTCAAATATCAATAAAATTCAGATCAACCGTAAAAGTCCAGTCATATTTTCAATTTAGTTTACTTCTATAATTAATAATTGCCATATAGAATTGTTTATCTTTCAAGCAATTACGTTCCGACTTAGATCGTCGGAAAGTGAAACACATTACTTTATTGTACAGACGATATGTTTAAAAACTTTTTAGTTGTCTGTTAAAACAATGTTTCTTATTACAAGCATTATGTAAAAGACAGTAATAAGAATAAATAAAAAAAATTAAAAATAATAAATTATTTCTTAATTTAATTTTCATTTTGTTTTCCTTTTTTTCATCCAGCACTCAACGCAGCTAAAAGACTTGGGATCCGAGAGATAGTGTCGGCTGCAGAAATAGCCAAAGAGAAGAACACTCACTTTGGCATTATGGCTTACTTGTCGCAATATGTGAAGATGAACACGACCAAAAGTCGGTTTATCGAGTACAACCAAACCAAGGTGAGAACAAAATCTTCTTCTTCTTCTTCTTCTTCTTCTTTCCTTCCTTCCTTCCTTCCTTCCTTTATTCCTTTATTTCTTCCTTCCTTCCTTTATTCCTTTATTTCTTCCTTCCTTCCTTCCTTCCTTCTTTCCTTCCTTTATTCCTTCCTTCCTTTATTCCTTTATTCCTTCCTTCCTTTATTCCTTCCTTCCTTCCTTCCTTCCTTCCTTCCTTCCTTCCTTCCTTTATTCCTTCCTTCCTTTATTCCTTCCTTCCTTCCTTCTTTCCTTCCTTCCTTCCTTCCTTTATTCTTTCCTTCCTACCTTCCTTCCTTTCTTTCTTCTATTATTACTTCTTTCATTCATTCTTTTCCTTCCTTCCTTCCTTCCTTCCTTCCTTCCTTCCTTGTTCTTGTCCTCTCTTTCTTTTTCCTTCTTCTTTTCCTCCTCGTTATTCTTCTTCCACCTCTTCCTCCGTTTTCTTTGTGTTTTTTTCCTTAAGGGCGTTGAAAACCATAATTCTCACCAACTTCCTATCTTTTGCGGATCAAATAATGTGTGTCTTTTCATCGTCTGTCCTGGCCCCTGATGTATAATCTATTTCACAAACTCGTTACGTAGGTTATTCTGATTCCCTTTTACCCCCCTTTTTTTCTTTAGTATATTCTGATTCCCTTTTACCCCCCTTTTTTCTTTAGTATATTCTGATTCCCTTTTACCCCCCTTTTTTCTTTAGTATATTCTGATTCCCTTTTACCCCCCTTTTTTCTTACGTAGGTTATTCTGATTCCCTTTTACCCCCCTTTTTTCTTTAGTATATTCTGATTCCCTTTTACCCCCCCTTTTTTCTTACGTAGGTTATTCTGATTCCCTTTTACCCCCTTTTTTCTTTAGTATATTCTGATTCCCTTTTACCCCCCTTTTTTCTTTAGTATATTCTGATTCCCTTTTACCCCCTTTTTTCTTTAGTATATTCTGATTCCCTTTTACCCCCCTTTTTTCTTTAGTATATTCTGATTCCCTTTTACCCCCCTTTTTTCTTTAGTATATTCTGATTCCCTTTTACCCCCCCTTTTTTCTTACGTAGGTTATTCTGATTCCCTTTTACCCCCTTTTTTCTTTAGTATATTCTGATTCCCTTTTACCCCCCTTTTTTCTTTAGTATATTCTGATTCCCTTTTACCCCCTTTTTTCTTACGTAGGTTATTCTGATTCCCTTTTACCCCCCTTTTTTCTTTAGTATATTCTGATTCCCTTTTACCCCCCTTTTTTCTTACGTAGGTTATTCTGATTCCCTTTTACCCCCTTTTTTCTTTAGTATATTCTGATTCCCTTTTACCCCCCTTTTTTCTTACGTAGGTTATTCTGATTCCCTTTTACCCCCCTTTTTTCTTTAGTATATTCTGATTCCCTTTTACCCCCCTTTTTTCTTTAGTATATTCTGATTCCCTTTTACCCCCCTTTTTTCTTTAGTATATTCTGATTCCCTTTTACCCCCCTTTTTTCTTACGTAGGTTATTCTGATTCCCTTTTTCCCCCTTTTTTCTTTAGTATATTCTGATTCCCTTTTACCCCCCTTTTTTTCTTTAGTATATTCTGATTCCCCTTTTCCCCCCCTTTTTTCTTACGTAGGTTATTCTGATTCCCTTTTACCCCTCTTTTTTCTTTAGTATATTCTGATTCCCTTTTACCACTTTTTAATTTAGTATATTCTGATTCCCTTTTACCCCCCTTTTTTCTTACGTAAGTTATTCTGATTCCCTTTTACCCACCTTTTTTCTTACGTAGGTTATTCTGATTCCCTTTTACCCCCCTTTTTTCTTTAGTATATTCTGATTCCCTTTTACCCCCCCCCCCTTTTCTCTTTAGTATATTCTGATTCCCTTTTACCCCCCTTTTTTCTTTAGTATATCCTCATAATTACAAATTCTCCAAGAATCTCTTTCTGATTCTAAACATGTCCTTTTTATCTTCATTTTCCTTAACACTTCATCATTGCTCACTTGTTCGGTCCAGGGTATACTCAACATATACTCAACACTCATATTCTCAACATATACTCAACACTCATATACTCAACATATACTCAACATATACTCAACATCCGTCTGTAGAACCACATTTTCCTTGCATCAAGTTTTCTTTTCACCCGAGAAAAATTGGTTCACACTTCACTCCCCTGAAGTTTTGAAATCACCTGGTGCTTTGGCAAGATTTTCTTATTTCCAACTATTATTTTAGCATCTGAAAAGCGTCTCTTGTCATTACAATAAATCTTCAGATATCAGTGTCATGATTTCCTGACATCTGTTACAGATAGAAATGAGAAACTTAAAAAATGAATGAATTTTGGAGGGGAAAGTTCATTATAAAAATTATTTCATCATCTGAAATATTCAACGAATTGATAAATTATGAAATTTGTTTTAATATCAATCAAGTTCAGATCTACCGTAAAGATCCAGTCATATTTTTGCATTCAGTTCCACTTCTTTTGTTGATAGCCGTTACCTTACTTGATGATTGTCTATTAAAATTTCAATTTTCATATAAATTATTATTTTTCAAAAGTTTTACAAAGACTGAATGCAAGTTATGAAGCATATTTATTTACTGATAGAACAAATTTAAATAAATCCAAAGATAAATCGGCAATGTTATTGTTTCTGACCTGGCACCTCGGCTTAATCATTTTCTCTTCGCCCTAACGTAGCTTCCTCGTGCCGTTTCTGCAAATATTTCCATGTAATTGTTCTGTAGAGTTTCCTTTTTGATACTTCATGAATTTAAGCGCACTACTAGATTGGCAGTTAGGTCTCATTATTTTATTGATGCGCTTGTCAAGTGTAAGTTCTATTCTGATAATTTCTTCTCTCGTACTTGACTGCGGAACCATCTAGATTCTTGCTTTCTTGCCAACTATGATCGTCAAAAGTTTAAATGCATCTTTAATCCCCTATGAGTCATATTGTTTTTATTTTATTTTCTCTAGGTAACCTCTTGCATTTTAGTGGGTTTATCGTCTTGCTTGGTTTGAAATGATTAACAAAATCTTGTCAAAAAATACGACAAATGTGAAATGAAATGAGAAAGGGAAGCATGAACATTTGTGAAAGTCAAACGAAATTATATCTCGAGGTTTCGATCTGATATTTTTTATTCGTTGATGGCGCCAATTACCGTAATTGTGAAATATTCCGCTTTTGCTCATACTTCGACAACAAATCGATTAAAATATATATTGAATTCATGTCCTTAAATATGTAAACCATTACAAGGATGAAAAATTACAAAATGCCAGTGAAAATCGTATGCATCAAGTTTACTCATCGAAGCCAACTTTTTTTTAATCATTTTTCCCCAAGCAAGGCAGGACCGTCACTAATGCACAGGGGGTTAGTGAGAGAAAAAACTGGGTACAGGGGTATTGAAGAAAGGATAAAAGTTAAACGGGATTCAAGAACACAGAAGGTGGCAATTAACATTGCATTTAAATTTTTGGAGATTGTAGCTATCAGGGAAGGAAGTAAACAGGCGGGAAGTGCGAGAAAAGAAGCTGTTGGAGTAGAAGTGAAAGTTACATTTATCTATTTCAACGGTAAAAAGTGTGTGACCTTGATGCCAATCTAGTAGCACGCTTGAATTCATGTGGTCGGGGCACCAGAGAGAAAAGTTCGTCAGAGCAGTCCACATGAAAATATTTGTAGAAAAGACAGAGGGAAGCCACGTCACGTCAGTGATAAAGTCACTGAAGATCCTTCTATAGATGTTGTAAAGAAATATATATATATGAAAATATGTGTGTGTGTGTGTGCGTGTGTGTGTGTGTGTGTGGATTTCTATGATCTTACCATATTTGGCCAATGTGGTAAAAATAATGGATTTTCATACAAATACACTGTAAATCATGGCACTTATCATATTATCGTTTTCGCCTCGCCTTTTTTGTTTTTGTTTAATTTTGCTTACTCGTTTTGGTAATTACTCAAGGCAGATACGTTTGGGCTCATCTGGAAGATATGGCAGTAAAAAGGTGACATTATTTTTTTAATTCTACATATTTCTTCGCCGTCTATGGCGGTATGAACACGCATAAGCGAAAATGCTTTATTAGTGAAGCACATTCATTATTCTTTTATTCTTTAAGTCTTTTATTCTTTCATTTCCTTCGTGCATTGTCAACCGACGCATTCGTCTTCTTCTATGTGTCGTATTCCTTCAGAATGTTAGAACGTGAGTGTATATATATATATATATATATATATATATATATATATATATATATACCCTGATTGAGCACTCCGGAGGAATGGTAGACTTTGAAAAATAGTAGCTACTCTCGCATGTACGCATCGCTCACTCAGTAATGAATTAGAGCACTCTGTGTCTACTGGGCGTGTATAATGATAATATACACGATAAAAAGTGTGCCTTTTTTTACCGAGCGCTCAGAGCACTGGGGTAGAATCGCCGACTGACGCCAATTCGGTCGGGTTTCAATCCTGGGTTAAAAGCAATCGGAGTCTAACCGTACTGATGAGCTGTGATACAGCGAAACAGATCTGTCTGCGGATGACTATATATATATATATATATATAGAGAGAGAGAGAGAGAGAGAGAAATACACTACCGGTCATAATTATTAGGCCACCCCATTTTTTTCAAAAGAAATGATGTATTTCATATTATTTTTAAGTGGATAATTCTAAATGAAAATGGAATTTTTTTTTGTTATTATTACTTTGCAAAATTTTACAAGGCAAGGAAGCAAAGATGAACTCGTCCGAATCACCCTAAATTTTCTTCATTCTTTTATTGATGAAACTGCAATATAGATAATTATTAAATATTTATAAATTCATTTGATGCACATGTTATTGTGCAGTATTAACAAAAGAACCATTCTATTTTCATTTACAATTATTCACTTGGCAATAAATAATAATAATAGTATGAAATACATCATTTTTTAAAACACTGGGGTGGCCTAATAATTATGGCCGGTAATGTTTATATATATATATATATATATATATATATATATAATCGTTTTAAATTATCTGATTATCAACCTTTCTTTATTTCGTTCTTTGTGCTCTCTTCGTTCTTTTAAAGTTGAATTTTTTTTTCAGCATGCAAATCACTACACTTCCGAACCGGAGGCATTAAACTCTTCCATGCGGAGTGATTACGGCCAGTATCATCGACAGGCGACTCGTATCATCAGTGATGGGTTTAGCGATGAGTCTTCCCGAGACAATTCCATCACATCAAGTGGAATACACGATCGTTCCTTCCCAAATTCTGTCCTCTCTGGTGTTGCCTATAATAACGTTCGTTCAAGCAGCGACTCCTTAGGAGGGTACCAGGAGTTTTCATCCTCTTTAAATCCCAAACAACAAATGGACACCTACTCAGTTGGCGTCATATTTGATAGAACAGTGAGTATCAGATTTTCTCCATTTCTTCCAATATAATTATAAGTAAAATAAAGGCTGGCATATTAAACATGGCTGCTGCACTCCAAAAGGATCTTCAATTTGAGAATTGAATGTAATGGAAAATTGCTAGTAAGTTTTAATACCTCCAAAACGAGGCTACTGGCTGCTGCACTCCAAAAGGATCTTCAATTTGAGAATTGAATGTAATGGAAAATTGCTAGTAAGTTTTAATACCTCCAAAACGAGGCTACTGGCTGCTGCACTCCAAAAGGATCTTCAATTTGAGAATTGAATGTAATGGAAAATTGCTAGTAAGTTTTAATGCCTCCAAAACGAGGCTACTGGCTGCTGCACTTCAAAAGGATCTTCAATCTGAGAATTGAATGTAATGGAAAATTGCTAGTAAGTTTTAATACCTCCAAAACGAGGCTACTGGCTGCTGCACTTCAAAAGGATCTTCAATCTGAGAATTGAATGTAATGGAAAATTGCTAGTAAGTTTTAATGCCTCCAAAACGAGGCTACTGGCTGCTGCACTCCAAAAGGATCTTCAATCTGAGAATTGAATGTAATGGAAAATTGCTAGTAAGTTTTAATGCCTCCAAAACGAGGCTACTGGCTGCTGCACTCCAAAAGGATCTTCAATCTGAGAATTGAATGTAATGGAAAATTGCTAGTAAATTTTAATGCCTCCAAAACGAGGCCACTGTCTTTTAACCACCACAGAGAGACAATCCTGCCTACTATTAGAATAGATAATGTTTGTCTCCTAGAGAGCAACGCACTGTGCCTCCTTGATCTCACTCTCGCAAACGACCTCAAATACTGAATTTCCAGGTTTTTGCATTTACTTACATTTTTTCTTTACTGATATTGGCACTTTACTGAAAATGTTTTTTTTTACAAATATTGGTTACTCAAACAGTATAGGCCCATTTGCAGACAGTAACTTCATTATCAGTATTGACTTCTTTACATATATTGGCTCGTTTAGCAATTTTAGCTCCTTTACAAATATTGGTTCCATAACAGTTGTTGGTTCCATTGCGGATATTGGTTCATTTAACAATATTGCCTTTTTACCAACATTGGATCAGAATAATCACGGTTTTATACCCGGCTAGACTATAATATACCCCCACTCCAAAGTATACTCGATTTTATTTTCGGTTATCCTACAATATGCCTCTGTCTCTGAGTATCAGTTCATTAAGTGCCATACGTGATACACGCTTGGGTGATCATGTCTCTTTCGATCCATGACTGACTAGGGAGAAAATTTTCCCGCAGATAATTGCCATTTATTTCTGCGAAAGTATGGGGCACTCTGTGAGGATCGAATTTACTACTCAGTCAGAACGATTCTAGCGAGACAAGCTTTCTCACCATTGCACCATTTCGGGTGCGCTAAACAATGATTTTCTGTGGCCTAGATGTGGCACAAAGCCGAAAGTATGGAACACCCAGTGAGGATCGAACTCACTATCCCGTGAGTAAACTCGAGAACCATTACACCACACCCAGGTGCTCAAACAGGCTAAGACTATAGTAATCGGGTAAACATTCAAACTATTCTGGAAATTAGCATTACACAGTGTAACTAGTTCGATTCAGTCAGTCACTTAAGATCCATACGCGATGTACGCTTGGGCGATCATGTCTCGAAAAAGATACGAATAACTTGGCAGAAGATTATCCGGCAGTTGTTTGTCATTGCTATCTGCGGTAGACTGGTTGCCATCTAAGGCTATAGAATCTGTCATTTAACCCATAACTGGAATGAATAAACGGTTTAATACCTTTCCCAAGGTTATTTGTGCACAAGGGAATGCAAGGAATTCAACTGGAATTCGAACTCGGCTCCCTGATTTCTCGTTCCTAGCCGATATCCATTGCACCACAACGTACATTCCTATGTGCATTCGTGTTGTTCAGTGCATTCGTGTTGTTCTAAAATCTACGAATCTTCCAATGTATAAATATTTATTTATCTATAAACACTCGCTTATTTCTCTCCTTTTCTTCTTCTCATAACATCCTTGTTCTTCCTCCATCTTGATTTCCTTCTTCGTCTATCTCTTCTTCCATTTTCTTTTCTCTTCGATCAAAGTTCATTTCCCTTTTTTCTTCGATATTCATGTCGATTCTTACTTGTAGATCAATGGCAACACGAGAAATAAGGAGAGCGTTGTCATCGAAGCGCGTTCCCCTTCAGGAAGGCTGATAACGTTTTCTGGCGAAACAAACTACACAGCCAAGTTCGAACAGGCCGAGATAGGTGAGTAAACTTAATTAAGCCCTCAAGCTCGAGAGAAAACAAATTACCTTTTATCATCATTACAAAAAGACACTCCCCTTTTTCTCTTGAATATAACCAATGATACATGACCAATTTACGTGCTATCTTTTGAATCACAAGACATCTCTGAATATGTTTATTGTCTGAATATTTCTCATTATTTATATTATGTACAGTCGGACACACCTTCACGCCGTTGTTGTTGTTGTTGTTGTTGTTGTTATCGTAACTTTTCGACCGCAGTTCCCTTTGGCTTTCTTCAGATGTTAATCTGATTAAAATTTATGAAATTTCGTAAAGAACCATTTATCTAAACTTATTTATAAATGGAACTTTGTCTGTGTGTGTGTGTGTGTGTGTGTGTGTGCGTGTGTCCGTTACCTATAGACTCCGAAACGGCTGAACCGATTTTCTTGAAAATTTACACAGTTGTACTATAAGCGTCTGCGAGTGTTTTTAGCTAGGTTTTGTGTCGAGGTACCCCGATAAATATCGAAAATCGATAATCGAAAAAATCGAGTTATAGAAGGCGTGGTCCGATTTTAATCATATTTGATGCACGCATAAACAAAAACATAAGAAACGAAATTCAAAAGTTTCAAGGTTGCAGTTCTTACAATAGTGTAGAAAATCAATAATACATATATATATATATATATATATATATATATATATATATATATATATATAAAAGGCAAGATGTTTGTGTGTGTATCTGTTTATCTGCCTGTATGTCGGTATTTTTTCAGCTCTTTTATTTTAGTTTTTACTTCGGGTTTGGCACTAAGTTGGTATAATTGTAGTTCTTAGTCTCAGCCGTGATACCATTTACTCAGAAGACTTATTTAGCCTTCAAAATTCAGTTTACGACGAAAATAACTTATTTGATATCGATACCAGGAAATCAAAATTTGACTTATATCCATTCATTTTTCTTTCACTTTAACTGGAAACAACTATTGCTTTTTAGTCTTTCGTGCCAATGTCCAAAGAGTCTGAGCTCCAGGACCATGGATTAGTTTTAAAGCTTTCATTACACCCGAGCAACGCCGGGCTATACTGTTAGTTTAATATACGGGATACATTATTATTTTTATTTTTTGCCCATGTCCAGGGATATTATATCATTTTCTTACCTGCTCAGTTATTGGCACACTTCATTTTATTGCGTCTTGGTCTGTACTAACGGGAATAGCTTGTCTCGCTAGAACACATTAAACATGAGTAGTGAGTTCGATTCTTACTTGGTAGCCCATACTTTCGGCCTTGTGCAACATCTAAGTTGAGCTTAGCAGATCACCATTACCACCACATTTATAGACGGGATTGGAAGTTGAGTGGGGTATTCGATCTATCGGTGTAAGTTAGAATACGCCGACTGCATCCGTTGTAGCGGGGTGAGAAATCACAATCAAAAAAGGGCCGCACTCTTAGAGGACACTTGAAAACTGTACAAACCAACCTTATATATACCCTTTCGATACTAGTGTAAACAGGGCCTATGCATAATTTTGACTACAGTAAACCAGATATGTATCTAAACATTTAGACTCTGGTATAAACCTGACCTTCGTCCATCAATCTAACTTCGTGATTTTTGTTCTATAAGACTTCTATTTGCTATTAAAAATCTAGAAAGGCTTGATATGTTAAATTAACAATCCTAACCAATACTCATACCGGAGGCTGAAAATTAGATAGTTTGCCAGGATTGTTCTTTGAAATGTCAAAAAGTTTAATATTCATTTCAGTAATTACCTACAATAAACAGATATCTCAAATTTGAAGTACGATATTAAAGAAATATGAGGTGAAAATTATCCCAATAAAAAGTTATCAACATTGTCAGGGTCTCAGATACCAAATGTTGATGAGAGTTCAGAAGTCGTAAAAATCTGTCTTTCGATTTTTACAACATGTTCACTGGTATAAATTGAGATTACACAAATTAGCATAAAGAAAACGCTTATGTGAAACAATGGACTCTGAATACTAGGATGTGTTTTTAGCCTGCAAAGTTTAACAAATGCGTTTCTTAAAATGGAAATGATTCTTTATTTCTACAGACGTGCTTGAGCTAAGACCCAACGAAGACCCAGGTTAGCATATAAAATAAAACTACTGTAAAATATCATTCACGCAAGGAAATACTAAGGGTCTTAATCGTATTTAATGTTTACAGGGAAGATCTAAGAAGAGTTGACCTGTGGTGACCCAAATATAAATTAAGTTTACCCGAACACATCAGAAAATGATCCCAAAGAAACCATTAACAGAACAGGTCCTGAAACGACACCAGAAGTTCCGTGATAATAAAAGAAAAAGCAATGAACCTAAATAAAGTTAGAGTTTACTTAGGCAGCAGTATATACACTCCCGATCAAAAATTTAAGACCACTTAAAAATCTTTAAAATTAGTTATTTAAGAAACTTAGCTTTTTCATCTGAATGTCCATAAAAAACGAACTATATCTTGCAATTTTTCTCTCCCGTAACTCTCACGAAGTCATGTAATTAACTGCAGAATAACATACTGCGTAGGTCACAAATTTCGGCCGATTTACTTCCGCCTGTTTACTTCCGGTAAATCAACTAATTTTTGATTTGAGTTCAGCATATACATATGCACAGAGATAATGCTATTTTGGATAAATTTGAAGGGGGAAAGCTGTCGGGAGCTAAAACGAAAATTTACCACAGTACGAATCCCTAAAAATCTCTAGATGTAGCAATTAAAGTGTTATTTTTTTAGAGCAGCTTTTATTACACCTCGATAATAATTTGGCACACTAACAATTTACGTAAATAAGGTAAATAACCGTAACTTCTGTTCCATTTTCTAGAAACTTACAATGTTTACAGTGTAGGTGTATATACATGTCATCATTCTCTGATAATTTTATTAGTATATATAGACAAATGTATACACAGATAATATTATGTATAAATAAATGTGAAAAATCTCTCAGAGTCAGAAAAGGCAATAATTATAAATGTAAAGGACAATAGGAAAACTGTATTTGTTGGCAACGCGTTTCATCCAATGTGGACTTTTTTAAGCAAAAACGAAATGAATTTATCATTTACTATATTTGATAATTATGATTATGCTGTCATTTTTCATCATATTTCGATTTCTGCTATGGTCGCACTACCTACCAAGTCTGCAGGAAGACCTAAGACAGGTCGTGGTGTGTCGTTATGGCTCCAGTTCATGTTTTTCTATCTCCCCTATTATCCCTAGCGTTACATAGACAAAGTTCTCCTTAATGTGTGGGCTGTACTTAATAAAATAATTTTCTGTATATCACTTAAGCTTGTATATCTTTTATTATTATTATTATTATTATTATTATTATTATTATTATTATTTACTTTGTTTTAATAAATTAATTTCGTTTTTTCCCTTGAAAAAGTGCACATTGGATGAAACGCGTTGGCAACTAATACGGTTTTCCTTACTCTCATTTACATTTGTAAATAGATAAATGCATATATAGACAAGTTTATATATAAATAAATGTATATATAGACAAGTGTATATATCCATAAGAGTATACATAGATTAGAGTATATATAGACAAGTGTATAGGTAGATAAGACTAAATACATACCTGTGTATGCATAAATAAGATAATATAAGGACAGGATTACACGTAGAGAAAAGTATATTTAGATAAGAGCATATTTAGACAAATGTATACAATAACAAGAGTATACGGAGATAAGAGCATATAAGAGCATATATTTATATATATATATATATATATATATATATATATATATAAGGGTATACATAGACAAAAGTATAAATAAACGAGAATACACATAATGCGTATACATAGATAATACTATATATAGACAAAAATATACACAAGCAAGAAATTATAAAGACAAATATATGCGTAAAAGACTTTATATAAACAGGATTATATATATATATATATATATATATATATATATATATATATATATATACATGAGTATGCAGAAATAAAATTATAGACAGACAAGAGTATATACAGACAATAGCGTGCATAGATAAGAGTATATACAGATAAACGCATACAAAAGAAGGATATATATATAAAGAGAATACATAGAAAGGAGTATACACAGAGAAGATTATACATAGATATGAGTATTTATTGAAAAGAGTCTACTGAGAGAATATTATATACCGACTTGTTTGTATATAAACAATTATATACAAAGATAAGCATGCAGAAAGCGTATACGTAGATAAGAGTATATATAGCAATTGTATATATAAACTGTGTATTACAGAAACAAGAGTATCAATAGATACGCACAATTATAGATAAGAGTATATAGACGAGTGCATACACAGGCAAGATTATAGATAGATATGAGAGTATATTGACAAGAATATACAAAGACAAGTGTATATATAGACAAGTATATTTTGAAGATAATGGAAAATAAATTCCGACAATGTGAGATGAAAAATAAAATAAATATTTGAGAAACAGCAAAATATGGATTTATTTTGGGGTAGCCAGCCAACATTATAGTGTTTCCGTTGTTATATCAGGGCTTATAATTTTAGTAGCGTGAAATTTTTTTTCACGTTTTTAAATTCATTCACAGGCTCTAACACCAAAAATCTTCACACTACGAAAAATATAAGCTCTGATGATGGTTGTAACAACCAAAACATTATAATGTTAGCTATCCCAAAATAAATCCATATTTTGTTGTTTCTCAAATATTTATTTTATTTTTTATCTCACATAAATAAATTAACGTACTTATAGACAAGACTATATATAGATAAATGTACATATAGTCAGAAGTATAGATAGGATTATATATAGACAAGAGTTTACATAGGCAAGAGTTTATATAGACAACAGTTCATATATACAAGAGTATATATAGACAAGAGTATACATTGAAAAGATTATATATAGACAAGAGTACATATAGATAATATTATACGTAGACAAGCGTATATATATATATATATATATATACTAGCAGTATAGCCCGCCGTTGCTCGGGTGTAATGAAAGCTTTAAAACTAATCCATGGTCCTGGAGCTCAGACTCAGCCTAAAGAATATTTGTGTGAAGTTTCGTGAGAATCGGATAAAAATTGTGGATTTGTATAAAGGACATTTAAACAGACACAAACACAAACATCTTGCCTTTTATATATATATATATTATCGATTTTCCGCACTTTTCTTATGTCTTTGTCTATGAAGTGTATCAAATTTAATTAAAATCGGACCACTCCTTCTATAACCCGATTTTTTCGATTATCGATTTTCGACATTTATCAGAGATACCTCGAAACAAAACCCAGCTAAGGACATTCGCAGACGCTTATAGTACAACTGTGTAAATTTTCAAGAAAATCTGTTCAGCCGTTTCGGAGTCTATAGGTAACGGATACACAGACACACAGACACACACACACACACACAGAGACAAAGTTCCATTTATAAATAAGTTTATATATATATATATATATATATATATATATACAGAGAGAGAGAGAGACAAGCGTGTATATATATATATATATATATATATATATATATATACAGAAAATCTAAGCAAGAGCCAACAAACCTACCTAGGTTTCATCCTACGGCTCGTTAGGATAAATTGTTGTTCTAAATTCGTATTGAGCGCTTTAGTGTTCGTCTTGGGGTTTTTTTTTTCTTACGGATACTTGACTTTTTGTTCATGTACTTCGTTTGTTTCTTTTTTTACTTACCCCCTTTTTTTCCCTCCGAGTTTGTCCTCGGTAGGTTGTTCAAGACGATTTAAATTATAGCTTAATTAGTACTAGTTTTGGCAGAGTTAGTTCTGTTACTATTGGCATTGTAATTACTATAGTTAATATTATAAATATATATATATATATATATATATATATATATATATATATATATACATATAAAGTAAGTAAAAGAAATCCTAATTTAATTTCGTTGAATGCCCATTTCAGCGAGAAAATTAATATTAATAGGGTCGAGTTTCGGGATTTTACCTATTTGCTCATCCGTTTTGGATTCATATATATATATATACACACACACACACACACACACACATATATATATATATATATATATATATATATATATATATATATATATTGACAAGTGCATACTTAACCAAGAATATACCGAGACAAGATTACATTTTTATGCAAATTAGTTGAAACCACTGCTTCAGTTTCTTTTCCTTTATCATACGATCAATTTTAGGCCTACTAAGTTAAAGGGTGTATCTTCAGATTAGGTCATTTGCTGTAGTGTGCAATAACATGAATTAATTTTCGGTGTGTATGATAACGTTTTTTGGCCTTGAAAATATTGCGTCATCCGTCATTGCCTCAGATTTTTATCACGCCCAGGCACTATTGTCTCGACTGTCGATTAATTTTCCTACGGTCATTGTTTGCGATGGCCGTTACTCCAAGGAAGCATACAAAAATTATATCGCTGCATCAACTCACTGGCAAGCCTTACAGAGAGAGATCGCGGATATTGTTGGCGTCAGCCTCTCGACTGTCAGTCGTGTCATCAAGGCAAAGAAATAAACTGGATCCATCAGTCCAAAACGTAAAGGAAAATACGGTCGGAAGAGAAAAAAGTGTATATTCTCCAAGAATAGTGGCGATGATAACCAAATACAAGTCTTGTATGTAAATTTTCATAAATTTAGTTAATTTATTTATTTTTTTTTGTTTCTATGAAAGGAATAATCCATATGTGTGCGTTAATTGATCAGGGAATGAATAACCTTCACTTGATTTGTTTTTGTCTTTGTAGGTAAATGGACTGTGAAAATATTATACGATGGCCGAATAGTGGATGAGAGTGAGATCTTCGTCTGTGATCCCAGCAGAGTACACGTGAAAACCACTGACAAAGGTGTGGTTGGGGAACCAGTAAGATTCAGAGGTACATTTCACATGCTTATCATGTTTACTATTTATTGATGATCAATTTATAGATCAATTTTTGTTTTTCTCTCTAACCCACAGAAAATAAGGTTGTATTATATTTGTATATAGGGATTTTGTAAATGCACATATATACTGATTACCAATATCAGAATGATTATATATATTTTTAAATACCATGTCCCTTTAAGATGTAGACAATCATAATCCTCTATAGATTTTTTCTTTGTTATCTGGGAAATGCCATGCATTCTTAATAAAGATAGTGGAGTGGTTTTCCGTTGCCGTCTCTGAATATTGGAATTCAGTATTCTTTTCTTTAACCTGGTTTCTTCTAAGTTACAGAAATTTTATTTTACTCTGCTATTTAACCCATAACTGAAGAAGAGTTGGATTCTAACCTTTTCCAAGTGTACTTTTATAAAAGTGAATGCAGCAGCATTGGCTGGAATTCGAAACTGAATCTCCAGTTTTACTTTCCGTACATATGACAGATATGCTACACATATAACCTCTGAATAATTATATTCGCTTTGTCAAATTCTCGATAGCTTTTTAAAAATTTTGTTACTTAAAAACTCCTTCCATATAAAGTCAAATACCATTTATTGATGATTTCTCAAAGTACAAAAGAAAAACATAAAAATATTGTAATATACATGAAAATTTGCACTTAAAGTTACAGATTATTGCGTAATGAAAAGTGTGCCTATGAGAATAAAATATTTGTTTCCAAACCCCTGCTGAAATTCCGATGTACACGTTATACATGTTTTTGTTCTCTTTAGGGAAGATGGCACTTTGGTAGATCCTGTTTTCAAATATACATTTAACGTCAACTGGACAATTTTACCAACCCTAACTTAAAATCTCAGACTACCCTTTCCCCAAAATACTGGGAACGAAAGAATAAGGCCTAAAAAAAGATATATTGGAAGTTAATAGCCTCAGCACATACTTCCAATAGACTAAGTGATAAATGTAATCTGTGATTGTTTAAAAAGAAAATAAAGATATTAAAATATCAATATCAGAATTTACTTCTTATGCAGCGTAACGAATTAAATAGCAAATGTCATCAAAGTAGATTTAAACTAATTTAAAAAAAATTTAATCATTATATTTTTAGTCTATTTTTTATTTTAATCAGAATTTAAATTTGAAAACACTTAAGTTTATTCCTACCCACTACCCCTGGCCTCTCGGGCAAATTGCTGCTTTTCACTCACAAATGAAGGGTGCTACTGTTTTCCCGCTCTTCTTTTCGTGAGTAACTTTGCTTATCCTCTAATTTACTAACTTTTACTTCCGGTATGCGATAATTTCTTCATTTTATGTTCGACTGGGGTTGAACAATGCATATCTCTAGTAGGTATGCTGAAATAGCTATTCTCCAAATGTAAAAATTAAATTTACATATGAAATAAATGAATATTTGTTCTGTAAATTAAATTTGCATCGATTTCTCCGTTGGATCAATTTAAATACTTGACCAAAATTACTATTATTCAGTGGGATTATTTACTAATCTTCTCCTGGATATATATATATATATATATATATATATATATATATATATATATATATATATCCAGGTAAAGAGGACCCAAGGTTTTATGATTTGGAGTTCCCTGGCATTTACTTTTTTAATAAAAAGTGCTCAATACCATAAATATTGTAGAGCACAATATAATCGTATAATTATGAATTAAAAGTACATTGCGATACGGAAATTTTTATGTTTGGAAACTTCTATCTTGTCATCAGGCAACGTTGGATGTTGGTTGTGAAAATCTTCAAAATGATAGGAGAGCTTGGTTTCCACCGCTTGACCGTACCTTTAAACGAATGGTCTTCTTTCGCAGCTACTGCTGTCATTAACTGTAGTGTGTGTGTGTGTGTGTGTGTGTGTGTGTGTGTGTGTGTGTAAGTGGTAAGTTCATGTATGTGTGCGTGTGTTTATGGTTTATATAAGTGTGCCCGGTAGTAGGATATGGCTTTTTTGCCTCTTTTTTAAAGTGATAGCAGGCGCCGTTTTACGATGGTGTATCAGTCTGCTTTAATTTATGGTTTAACATGTGCGCATAATGTAATAAAATAAAAGTAATAAAATCAATGAAAAATATTTAAAAACAATGAAGATTAGAAAAAACTAAAGTTAACGCACCTGTACCCAAAACATTTCGTCTATCAAGAAAACAAAATGGTTGAAATAAATCGAAAGATAAAAATAAATGTGACAGAAAGTCTCACATACAATACAAATGTAACCAGGAAATAGAATTTAAAAAAGGACTTTAAATAAGGCGTTCTAAGAATAAGGAAAGAAAAAGTTAAAACTTACAACAAAATTATAAACAAGAAAAGAAATTATAAATAAAAAACTAGTTCAACAAAGACGTTACACACACACACACAAAAAATAAGAAAATAAAATTAGATTATTTTTCGTGACATATTTGAGACTACTTTTTCTTCTTTCTTTCTTACTCAAAAATATTTGTTTGTTATTGTGTCCCATGTGAATGTTTTTATGATTGTCTGATTTTAGTTTTCTTTTTGTTTTTTTTTTTGTTTTTTTTATTGCTGATGCAAGTTCAATTTATTTCCATTTCCAGTGAACTGCTTGGAAGCAGGAACCGGAGATTTGAGCCTTGAAGTGTATTTGGGTGGAAAACGAGTTCCGGTTCGTATAGATCGCATGAAGAAACACGTGCTGAAGGCTGAGTTTATCCCACAATCCCCGGGAACTTATCGAGTGAAGATTCTGTACAACGGTGTTGAAATCAAAGGTGAAATATTGTTCTGTTTATTACTCTTAGAAATTCGTGAAAATTCAAACCTAATTACTCTTCAAAATTTAGATGGATTTAGAATTATCCACACTGAAATAATACAAGTGGTATTAGCCTCATCGTCTCGTGACCAATTTTTGATCCGTAAATAATGTCAGCTTTGTTCATCTTGGAAATAGCAAACGAGGATTGCTTCAGTTTATTCTTTATGCCCGTTCATCTGGGTAGCCTTCAGGGAATTTTTGAACGAGCCTCTGATTTAATCGCATTAAGCTATCCGTATCTATGATATCTGGCCTTGGTTAATTATCCATTGCGTATTACAAAAGAAACAACCAGGCACCTGGATATAAATTCCGTATCATTGCTTTCAATATCTGCAGATGGAAACCTTACATTATACACTTAAGTCAGCGGGTGGGTGCTTCCTGTAGTGAGTTTCATTTATACGTGATTTTTTTTCTCTCGGTGTCATTGAAACCAACTCTTCTTTTTCTTCTTCTTTTTATATGTGCCGTGACCTTCAGGACGTAGGCGATCATGGCCTTCCGCATCTCTCTATCCCTAGTGGCTCTTAGCACGCCTTTTCCTGTTACATCACCCAAACACCGCTCCGCCATCCACTTGCTCAAGCCCGTTAAAAATATAACGCGTTGCTTTACCCTGTCACTCTTTCCCTATATCTGACCTGTGAATATCAGATTCTCCAAGCCCTCTTTCCTTATTACATGTTCAAGGAACCTTAGCTGTCTTTTCTCGATATTAAGTATTAGTTTCTTTTTTGTTTCCATCCTCTCCAAGTATTGGTAAATGTATATGTAAGCCTTATCTTTTACCGCTGTCTTCTGCATTTGGCATTCACCGTTTTTCTTTCTCTTTTCATCATTGTCGGTGTAAAAACTTCCATTAGTCTGAACGCTCTGGGACAGACTTTGCCAAATGCTTTCAAATATTTACTATCTCTTCAAACTGCTTTGTCAGTTTGTCAAAAACCACACAGTAGTTCCAAAAGTTCTTTTTGTCTCTGGGTCGGATTTTTGGAAACGAAAATTTGTTCGTTGCTTGTCAAATTTTATGTTATAATAAATAAATAAATAAATAAATAAGATAAGATAAGAGATAAATCTACCATCTACCCGTGTATTGATTACTGCTGTCACATCTGGTCGGGTGTCCATGCTGTTCACCTCGGGGTTCTTGACAGAATTCAATGTCGAATCTGTAATGTAATAGATACCGACTTGGTAACACGGCTGCAGTCGCTATCTCACTGGCGTGACGTGGCTTCCCTGTGCCTCTTCTATAAATACTTTCACGGATTCTGCTCCAATGAACTTAGATCACAAAAGCCTCCTAGGTATGAATTTGCACGAGCTACGAGATTAGCAAGTAGGTTCTACCCTTTAAAAGTGAAACCGATAAAATGTAACCGTAATTTTACTCTAACAGCTTATTTTCACGTACTTCACGCTTGTGGAATTCCCTTCCATTTACTTGCTTCCCCAACAGGTACAATCTCCAGGAATTTAAATGTAAGATCGATAGACAACTTCTATCTCACTAACTCACATCCATTCTCTGAATCTCTTTTTCCCCTCTACTCCACGCCTATTCTCGGTATTTTTATTCGTCTATTACTCTCCTCTTAACATTTCTCATAACTAACCCGCCTTTCTCATCACTTTCCCCTATGTAACCCCCTGCACAACAGTGGCAGTAGAACGTCTTGCTTGGGGTGATAAGATTAAAAAAAAAAGATAAGGTTAAACAGAGATAACCTCATATTCGATTTCTGAACATTACTATTAATAACTTTCTCCACTAATTTGCGGACCCTGGTTACTATATGCTTAATACTTTTATTTACTCAGATAACCAGACTGGCAACAAGTTCTCACCCTTTTACAGTTAAATCAACCAAATGCAGGCAACAATTTCACTCTATCAGCTTCTTTTCTCGCGCTTCCCGCCTGTGGAACCCCCTTTCATATACTTGATTTCCTGATGGCTACAACCTACAGGGATTTAAATGCAATGTCAATTCCTATCTCTTATCGACTTAACTCCAGCCCTTTCCACATCGCCCCGTTTATCTTGTTCTTTTCTTTTCTCTCTACCTTCAGAACTGTCTTCACTCCTGTGTTTCCATCCTTCTCATCGGCGGGATATGGCTTCCCTCTGTCTCTTCTATAAATATATTCGTGGCTTCTGCTCAGACGAGCTAAGGTCGCCGGTGACCCCTTCACAAGAATTTGCTCGGACAACCAAACTGGCAACAAGTTCTCACCCTTTTACAGTTAAATCAACCAAATGCAGGCGACAATTCTACTCTATCAGCTTCTTTTCTCGCGCTTCCCGCCTGTGGAACCCCCTTTCATATACTTGATTTCCTGACGGCTATAGCCTTCAGGAATTTAAATGCAAAGTCAATTCCCATCTCTTATCCACTTAAATCCAGTTTATCTTGTTCTTTTCCTTTCTCTCTACCTTCGCAACTGTCTTCACTCCTGTGTTCATATCCTTCTCTTGCCCTTTCTCTTTTACCCCCTGTAGCTGGTTCATCTTTGTCTTCACTCTCCTCCTGCCTAATACTCTCTTATGTAACTCCCTATACATTAGTGTCGTTAACGCTTTACTTGGGGTCAAATAAAAAAGAAATACTTGATATAATGCAAAAATATCACAAAAATGATAAAAATCGGTCAATAATTATGTATAACTTTTTATACTGGAACTCATGCGTTTTGAAATCATTTGTATCATTTTTTAAAAACCGTTTCTAAATCTTTTATTGTCTTTCAATCATTCCACTTCACCTGCTATCGTCTTCTGCCGCACCTATGAAGGGCGCCGCATTGTTTGGGAACCGCTGCATTAGCTCGAGAGACACCTGAAGAAAGGCAGAGAGCACTTCACAACTGTTGAAACGTTGCGATAGTAAAACAGTGACTACATTAATCTGACTGTAAATTGGTAATTATAGGTTGATGGTTAATGTTTATTTGATTCGGCTTTGTGTTAGACATAACCAAGCTCTCTACAGCTTAAAATTTTTATCCAGAATTATGATCAGAATTATCAGAAGGTTATAATCGTTACCATCAGAAGGTTTTCAGCAGGTTGGAATGTGTGGAAGAGTGTGGAATAGTGTAAGAATATAATATACATTTTTCATGTTAAAATAGAAATTTATTAAAAGGAAAGAATAACACGAATTGGTAGAAATTTCAATGAGAAATTTGAGGGTATCAAGCGTTCGTAGAAATGTTCTTGTAGTAGTAATTAGTTAAAAGTGTTTATGCTTACGTACGTATTTATGTGTGAGCGTTTGTTCGTCCGAGTGTCTTTGAAGAGAGAAGAAGTAGTAAAATGAATCAGAACACGAGAAGGAAGGAGAAAGAGAACAAGGTGCGATATAACCTTATGTCCGGGTTGACTTCAAGTTGAAGTTACATTTTAGTTGTGTCCCTCTCGTTTCTCCCATCTGACTGTCTTGACCGGTTCACGGATGTGGTTAAATAGTGGAATTCAGTCATGTGATCGGCTCCAGAGGACATTTTCTGATTTAGGTGTGAAAATCGTTTAACTGACGTCATCGTTCATTTTTCTACTTTGTATCCAATCAGGATTTTGCTTTTCACACTGACTTGCGAAATTTGCCTTAGTTGGGTTTTTTCAAAATGCTTTTAGTCGTTTGAATCCGATTTTGCGCGTGTGCAATTTTAATTTGTATGTTTTGGTTGGGTTTTCCCGAAATGCTTTTAATTCTTAATTTCTTATCCACCACAAAATAATATAAGTCACGATAACTATCCAACATAATAATTCAATGAGAAAATTGTTTTCTTTCAATGCTATGAGAATTATATGAAGGCAAGCATCAGGGCAAAAAAGAGTTCTTTTTTTTTTAATCATTACACCCCAAGTAAGGCATTCCATTGCCACTATTGCGCAGGGGGGTAATTAAGGGAAAGTGATTGGAAAGAGTGGTTAGATATAGGAAATGTCAGAAGCAGGGTGATAGACGGGTAAGGACAGCAAGGATGAGGGTTGGGTAGATGGGAAGAGTATTTCAGAGAATGGATACGAGTTAGTGTGTTATGAGGTGTCTATTGACCTTACATTTAAACTCCTGGAGATTGTAGCTGTCGAGAAAGCAAGTGTATGGAAGGGGATTCCACAGGCGGGAAGTGCATGAAAAGAAGCTGTTGGAGTAGAATTTGCGGTTATATCTTATCTGTTTCTCAGTAAAAGGGTGGGACCTAGTTGCTAACCTAGTATCTCGTGCAAATTCATACCTAGGGGGCACGAGTGATCTAAGTTTATCGGAGCAGAAGCCGTGAAAGTATTTATAGTAAAGGCACAGAGAAGCCACGTCACGCCGGTGAGCTAGTGACTGCAGGCAGTCTACCAAGTCGGTATCGATCACATTACAGATTCTCCGTTGTATTTTGTCAAGAACCCCGAGGAGAATAGCAGGGACATCCGACCAGGTGTGGCAGCAGTATTCAATACACGGGCGGACAGTAGACTTATAAATGTGCAGGATAAATTCAGGCGGGAAAAACTTCCGGGCTCTGTACAGAGAACCGACTTTCATAGCAACGGATTTAGCGATGGATTCGATATAGTCATTCCACTTGAGGTCCGCTGAGAGTGTGAGACCCAGGAGGCGTAATGTTTTACTCTCTGGGAGGCAAGCCTGTTCCATGCTAATGGGAGGTAGAAGCAATTGTCTATGATGGTTAATTGATAGCAGCTTCGTTTTGGAAACATTAACATTTACGAGCCATTTCTTACCCCAGTCCACTACGGATTGGAGGTCTTTCTCAAGCTCGGCAGCGAGGTCCGCTTTGTCGCCCACACCAGATTTTTGATCGAGGCAAGAGTAAACTGTGGTGTTATCGGTGTACATGCCTACTTGGGATCTTATGGCATCGGGGAGATCATTAATGTAGATCAGAAAGGACGTAGGACCTAGGATCGAGCATTGAGGGAGAATTTCATAGCAAGCTCTTCGTCTTAAACATATGTCTATTTATGCCGTCCATAAAATCTTTGATACCTCTCGTAAATGTTTAGTCATATGGCGCTGGCAGAAAATAATCATGATTTACGGCGACGTTTTATTTATCGCACTGAAGCATAAAAAGAATTATCAACTGGATAATGTAATGAGCAGCCATTTTTGTTTTTTTCTTTCAGATATTAGTAAAATCCTATCACCAAAACCAATTATTCGGAGAGCCGTATTTAAAATGAACATTACAGAGGATGATGATATTGTTAAAGTAAAGCTTATCTGTAAGTATTATATATATTTATAAAAATCTTTTCGTTTTTACAAATGCATCGTTCCCCTTTACGAACAGGTTTAAATCGAAATGTGTTATTTTTCTTTTTAATTTAATATTCTACTAAATGATTCAAGATTTTTTTTTATTTGGTAGCATAATTCGACAAAAAAGACATATGTGATCTTGTACCAAACGATTGATTTATTGATTCGTTTTTATGGTTTATCAAACCTTTTCGGGTTATTTAAATCCAGAAAATTTTAATTGTAAGAATTTGGTGGGGACAGAAATGATAATAATTTAGTCATACAAGGTTAACTAATTAATCCATAGCTAGGGAAAAAGATGTGGAGAATATCGAACCCGAGTGGAAATGGAACTTGGCTCTCCGATTAACAATTTAGAGCCATTATATCAGTCGCAAATTCAAGCTTACAGTACCTGGTAGTGCTAAGCGTTCACCCATCTGGGTACTAATCAGGATCAATGTTGCTTACCTTCGGTAATCTAATTACTTTAGAATTAAAAAAAAAATTCTTTAAAAAATTAAAAATTCTACAGAAAAAATTGATTTACTAAATCCTAAAGTAAGGTTTAATATACATTATTAGATTAATTGTAAAAACTGTCCTTAATACACACATTAAACTTCACCTATTACCTTGAATATAAACACACCCATTACCTATTCACCTATTACCTTAAATACAAACATTTAATCTTTCCTCTTACATAAAATTCTACTTATTACGCACCTATTACCTACTTACCTATTACCTTAAATTGTTAACATTAAATTTTACCTCTTACATTAAATCTTACTGCAAACGGTGATCTAATTAAAATTTAAAATTTAATAGAAAAGATCGGTTTCTAAACTGTGATCTAATTAAAATTTAAAATTTAATAGAAAAAAATACATTTCCTAAATTTAAAATTACGATTAAATATACAAAATTAGATTAATTATAAAACCTCTGCTTAAATACAAAAATATTCTGTACAAAATAAGCATTCCACCCCTTACCTGCTCCTCTAAGAAATCCAAAGGATATAGTCTAGTCGCAAGATAATAAAAACTTACATTCCAACTGCTAATGTTAAATCTGTCTACAAAACTCACAGACACTCATTAATCAACCATATTCACTACCCACACCACTTTCTTCAAAATTCTAACGGTCAATCCACAAGACTTATTACCTTATCACTAACCCCCACCAACATCCCACACACAACTGACCAAATATAAGAAAAGAGGCTTTCCATTCCTGTCCACACCACCTGATGGGCCATTGTAGTTTCAATGTCGAAAAAATGTACAATTTGTAGTGGATACATAAAAAAAATTCTGTACACGCTCTAAAATATAATTTATAATAAATATTCACAGCTCTATAGATTATATATCGAGCACTGTTTTAAATTAATGTTTTGGACGTTGTAAATTTTTTTTTCTTCTTTCTGTATTCACCCGGATATAATAGTCATCCGCAGACAGAACTGTTTCGCTGTATCACAGCTCATCAGTAAGGTTAGAATCCGATTGCTTTTAACCCAGGATTGAAACCCAACCGAATTGGCGTCAGTCGGCGATTCTACCTCTGGGCTATGGGCGCTCGGTAGAAGGAGGCAGACTTTCAGCATATTATGTATCGTACGCCAATAGCCAGAGTGTTCTAATTCATTACTGAATGAGCGATGCATAGATGCTAGAGTAGCTAGTGTTTTTTCAAAGCCTACCATACTTCCAGAGTAATTTAGTCATACAAGGTTAACTAATTAATCCATAGCTAGGGAAAAAGATGTGGAGAATATCGAACCCGAGTGGAAATGGAACTTGGCTCTCCGATTAACAATTTAGAGCCATTATATCAGTCGCAAATTCAAGCTTACAGTACCTGGTAGTGCTAAGCGTTCACCCATCTGGGTACTAATCAGGATCAATGTTGCTTACCTTCGGTAATCTAATTACTTTAGAATCAGGGTGTGAGAGCGTAAATAGTCATCCGCAGACAGAACTGTTTCGCTGTATCACAGCTCATCAGTAAGGTTAGAATCCGATTGCTTTTAACCCAGGATTGAAACCCGACCGAATTGGTGTCAGTCGGCGATTCTACCTCTGAGCTATGGGCGCTCGGTAGAAGGAGGCAGACTTTTAGCGTATCATGTATCGTACGCCAATAGCCAGAGTGCTCTAATTCATTACGTCTATTTCTGATTCTTCAATGTTTCCTCTGTACAAGAAATATACGCGGTCTTTAGTGCCATTAAGGGTTTCACCTTTTCAAGAAATATGGGTTTTATTTGCAGCACTCTTAAGAGATATACATATTCGGTGAATAGAAGTTTGTGTCTTTTAGCAAGTCTGAAATTTGTCCGTACTTATAATATTACTGCCAAGTACCACATGTGGTCTGGGATGCTCGCTATATATCTAGAGATCATTGATAAAATCCAAAGAAAAATCAGCTACATTATTGGTTCTGATCAGTCACTCAAAGTTGCCTCCCTATGAGGTTTCTAGAAATCATTTCATGCTGACTAGATGAGTTCTTCGTCATGGTACTTAGACTTTTTGAATTTAAACACAATACCAGACTGGCGAAAAGGTCTTACCAATTAACAGGTGAGTTGGCTAGCTGCAACCGTAATTTCTATGCCAACAGTTTCTTTTCTCGCACTTCTCGATTATGGAACTCTCTTTCAGCTCCTTGCTTTTCAGCCAACTTTAATATTCAAAATTTTTATTTAATGTACATAGCTTTCTGCTGACCTCTTGATTACCCTTATTTTTTCTTGCTCCTTAGTAAAGTTTCTCATTTCTGATTATTCCACGTCCAGTAATTTATTGTGTCTTAGTGACTTTACTGCCTTGCTTAGGGTGAAATTGATTAAAAAGGAAGAAAGTGTAAACCTAACCCTCAGTCATTTTCAGATAACTCTTTACTTACATCTGTTTATTTTTAAAATGCCAAGACGTTTCTGGACGTGGACGATCATGGCTCTTCATAACTTCTATTCTTTTGTTAATCGAAGTACACCAGTTTAGCATTTACTTCCCACCTTCTCCCTGTTCTGTCAAGACCTGTCATGCCCACTACGCCAGGACGAATCATCCGTATTTCCTTCATATTCTCTTGGTAAAAAGTGTTCCATCCAGAGAGCTTATTTTCAAGAACAGGTACTTTGTGAAACCGACTCCCAAAAGGATATTTTGACCGATTTAATCTTAAACACTTCAAGTCTATGATTAACCGTGATTTAACTTACCTAACTTCATAATCTGCACTTAGCTTTTTTTTTTTTTACGTTCATACAACAACTTCATTCAGACTCCTGAGAGGATGCTTCCCTGATCACTACAATTTTAACCCCTTTAACATTAGGGCTAACCGTTTTCATTCCTACATATCCCATAATCTTCACTTCTTACCTCTTTTTTTCGTTCATACAATAAATTCATTCAGACTCCTGAGAGGATGCTTCCCTGATCACTACAATTTTAACCCCTTTAACATTAGGGCTAACCGTTTTCATTCCTACATATCCCATAATCTTCACTTCTTACCTCTTTTTTTCGTTCATACAACAACTTCATTCAGACTCCCGAGAGGATGCTTCCCTGATCACTACAATCTTAACCCCTTCAAGATTAGGTTTAACCGTTATCATTCCTACATATCCCATAATCTTCACTTTTTACCTCCTTTTACGTTCATACAACAACCTCATTCAGGCTCCTGAAAGAGATGCATCCCTGATCACTTCAATCTTAAACTCTTCAATTATAGAATCAACCATTATCTACCTAATTTCATAAACTGCACTTACATCTTACATCTATACAACGACTTATTCAACAACTCCCTACCTTGAGTGAATATTATTGGACCTTGTTTTGAATGAACAAATAGTAAAAAGATTCCATTCACATAAACCCGTTAAATAGAACAACCACTTCCATTTTTTTTAATTCTTAATTTCAGCATATCCTGTGAGAAATTCTTCAAGCCTTCTTCCATTGTTGTGTTTGTCATGAAAGTCAATTGTCTGTTTTTGATTGTAAATATACGTTACTTATTTTCTTTAACCCTCTAGGGCCATTCGTATCATATTTGATACAGTATGAAAACAAGCCTTGAAAGAAATATTTTCCTGAAAAATTTTTTAAGAGAAATATTTTATAAATTTCAAATGAAAGCAGTACTGACTGCTCAGTCAATGAATACCAAATGTTTCCTTATAGGGAAATAGCGAATGTTTCCTTATAGGGAAATACTGTATCAAATATGATACGAATGGCCCTAGAGGGTTAAGTAGTAATTAGTGGGGGATCTGTTTATTACTTCATAACAATATAGAACTGATCCCCCACTTTATGACAAGTAGAAGCCTTAATCATATTATATTATTAACCCTCTAGGGCCATTCGTATCATATTTGATACAGTATGAAAACAAGCCTTGAAAGAAATATTTTCCTGAAAATTTTTTAAGAGAAATATTTTATAAATTTCAAATGAAAGCAGTACTGACTGCACAGTCAATGAATACGAAATGTTTCCTTATAGGGAAATACCGAATGTTTCCTTATAGGGAAATACTGTATCAAATATGATACGAATGGCCCTAGAGGGTTAAGAGAAATATTTTATAAATTTCAAATGAAAGCAGTACTGACTGCTCAGTCAATGAATACCAAATGTTTCCTTATAGGGAAATACCGAATGTTTCCTTATAGGGAAATACTGTATCAAATATGATACGAATGGCCCTAGAGGGTTAAGGCGTCCTTATTAATCACATGTTATGTCCGTGGTATTCTTAGTATTGTTTGCTAGAACCACATCTTTGTCGCTTTAACTGTCTTCTTAAACTTCCAATATTCTGTTTGCTGAATTCATTTTAACTGCTCAGTTTTTTTTCTCGTTTAGGCGATTGGAAGATAGATTATGAGACTGGTACACCGTTCCAGGTGAAGATCGAAACTGATCCAGATGTACGCATCATTGATAACTCAAGAGGGTCGATGTATAATAAAGTAGAGCTGCTGGGTAAGTAACATACGCGTTTTATTTTATTTCTGTGTAAAATTTATACTTAGGCACAAAATATTACATAAAAAACACTGCATAGTGCTTATTCAAACGCATTCTTAGTTAACTCAGATATCCGTTGCATTCACTTACGCGCAAATACTACTGGGAATGTATCAATCCGTCTCTTCCCTCAAGTTGCTATGTGTTAAATAGTAGAACAGATTGGGTTCTATAGCCTTGGTTGGCAACCAGTCTACTACAGAAAGTAATGGCAACCTACTGCGAGAAAATCTTCTGCGCAGTCATGTCTTTTTCGAGCTATGGGTTAATAGCAGAACAGATTGGGTTCTATAGCCTTGGTTGGCAACCAGTCTACTACAGAAAGTAATGGCAACCTACTGCGGGAAAATCTTCTGCGCAGTCATGTCTTTTTCGAGCTATGGGTTAATAGCAGAACAGATTGGGTTCTATAGCCTTGGTTGGCAACCAGTCTACCGAAGAAAGTAATGGCAACTTACTCTGAAAAAATCCTCTGCCCAGCCAATCATGTCTCTTTCGAGACATGATCGCCCAAGCGTGTATCACCTATGGTACTTAACTGACTGACTGACTATTCTTTATACGCGTAGTGTTAGCAACCTGGAAACAGACATCGGAGAACCGAGTTCAAATCCCGACCGTGTACGTTATATTCACTTTCGTACAAATACACCTGAGAAAGATGTGGATACTTCTCTTTTCATCACTACCCATGATTTAAATGGCAGGGTTGACTCGACTCTCTGGTGTTTTTAAGTGCCAAGATGATGGAAAACTGAATTAAAAACTAACTGTAAGAAGGACGGGCTCCGTCAGGATATCTTGTTAAAGGCACATTACTGCCAGAATGGCTACAGTACATATAATACTCAAACGACCCTAATAGGTTATAGAACAAGTGATGTGACGATAATTTAGATATCAGTAGAAAGGAATGTGAAATTTTCACGGTTATCCGATTTTAATTTTCTGATGAGTCTTAATTTTTAAGTTAATGATTGAATAAACTCATTTATGACAATAAAATAAGTTTAGAAATTCGCCTTTCGCATGATTCGGTATTTGAGTTTGATTCCTAATTTTTTTTTAAATAATCATATCGTCCCAAGCGAAGGCATTTTACTGCCACTGTTTTGCAGGGGGTTACGTAGGAGGAAAGTTATGAAAAAGAGTGACAGGTTATAGAGGGTTGTCAGGAAGTGGGTAAGAGAAAGATGAACACGGCACCCCGATTTGTCGTTCCGAGTCGATATCCCCCACTTTATATCCATATGATAATAGTATAGAAATTTTTTTTATAATCATATCACCCCAAGCAAGGTATTTTACTGCCACTGTTTTGCAGTGGCGTTACATAGGAGGAAAGTTATGAGAAAGGGTGACAGGTTATAGGGGGTGTCAGGAAGTGGGTAAGAGAAGGATGAGAATACTGATGAGAGTGGAGTGAACGAAGAAAGAAGCATGAGAGATAGGATAAAGAAAGAAGGATAAAGAAAAAAGGATAAAGAAAGAAGGAAATAGAAAGCGAAAGAAAGATAAAAAGAAAAAAAGAGAGAAAAAGAAAGAGAAAAAGAAAGAATGAAAGACAGACAGAAAGAAAGCATCGTAGAATTTTTTTACAGTCATATCGCCCCAAGTAAGGCGTTTTATTGCCACTGCTTTGCAGGGGGGTTACAGAGGAGGAAAGTTATGAGAAAGAGTGACAGGTTATAGGGGGTGTCATGAAGTGGATAAGAGAAAGATGAGAATACTGATGAGAGAGGAGTGGACGGTGAAAGGAGCATGAGAGAGAGAGGATGCTGGTTAGTGAGATAGGAGATGACTATTGCCTTTACATTTAAATTCTTGGAGATTATAGCTGTCGGGAAAGCAAGTAAAAAGAAAGGAATTCCATGGGCGAGAAGTGCGAGAAAAGAAGCTGCTGGAGTAGAATTTGCGTTTACAATTTATTGGTTTCGCAGTAAAAGGGTGGGACCTAGTTGCTAATCTTGTGGCTCGAGTAAATTTATATATAGGGGGCACCAGTGAGCTAAATTCATCGGAGCAGAGGCCATGAAGGTATTTGTAGAAGAGACACAAGGAAGCCACATTGCGCCGGTAAGAAAGTGACTGTATTTGAGCTGCCAGGTCGGGATCATTACATTAAAAATTTTAGGTTTTTTTTTTTGGGTTTTTTTTTAATCATATCACTCCAAGCAAGGCGGTAATGCCACTGAAGCGCAGGGGGCTACGTAAGAATGGAAAGATTGGAAAAGAGAAAGCCGAGAACCACATCCTAAACAGGGAACAAGGGGTGAGCCTCTACACCTGTTCAATAGACGTGGGTGGAGTGTGAACCGGGCGATAGTTTAGTCTATCTACTCCAATTGAGGAAAAAAAATGAAAGAAAAGAGTGAAAAGATGGGAAAAGAGACAGCCGGAAACCACATCCTAAACAGGGAACAAGGGATGAGCCTCTACACCTGTTCAATAGACGTGGGTGGAGTGTGAACCGGGGGATAACAAATTTTAAAAAATACTGCAATAACAAACACAAATATGTATGCTAATCGTTATTTAAAGAAGTAAGGGGGTACAAATGAAAAGATTTGAAATAGACAATTTTTTCCATTTTACTGAAACAAACGTTAATCACTTCTATCTTGATTTCCTTTCTTTCCAACTTTCTTTCATTTTCTCACTGAAATCAAGTAGTGATATGTCATTTCCGTGTTTTCTCGTGGTCAAAACTGAATAGGTTTTAAATCATTTCGCTCGAAGCAAGGCATTCTACTGCCACTGATGCACAGTGGGTCATAAAGAGGAAAGTTATGAAACAGGGGTCAGTTATAGGAAATGTCAGGAGGAGGGTAATAGACGGATGAAGATACCGAGGATGGGGGTGGAGTATATGGAAAAAAAGAGCATGAGAGAATGGGTACAAGTTAGAAAGATAGCAGATTATTGACCTTACATTTAAATTCCTGGAGATTGTAGCTGTCGGGGAAGCAAGTATATGGAAGGGATTTCCACAGGCGGGAAGTGCATAAAAATAAGCTGTTAGAGTAGAAATTGCAGTTATATTTTATCGGTTTCACTTTATAAGGGTGGGACCAATTGGTAATCTAGTCGCTCGTGTAAATTCATACCTAGGGGGCACCAGTGGTCTAAGTTTATTGGAGCAGAAGCCGTGAAAGTATTTAAAGAAGAGGTACAGGAAAGCCACGTCACGCCGGTGAGATAGCGACTGCAACAGAGCTGCCAAATCGGTATCGATCACATTACGGTTCGCCGTTGGATTTTGTCGAGAACCCAAAGGTGAATAGCAGGGGAACCCGACCAGATGTGGCTGCAGTATTCAATACACGGGTGGATGGTAGATTTATATATGTGCAGGATAGACTCAGACAGGAAAAACTTACTGGCCCTGCACAGAGAACCAACTTTCTTAGCAGCGGATTTAGGAATGGATTCGATATAGTCATTCCACTTGAGGTTCGCTGAGAGTGTGAGGCTAAGGAGGCGTAGTGTTTTAGTCTCGGGGAGGCTAGCCTGTTCCAAGCTAATGCTGCGTAGGAGCGATTATCTAAGATGGTTAATAGATAGCAGCTTCGTTTTGGAAGCATTAAAATTTACGAGCCATTTCTTACCCCAATCCACCACGGATTGGAGGTCCTTCTCAAGCTCGGCAGCGAGGTCCGCCTTGTCAATCTCAGCAGATTTTTGTCACATTATTTATGACGTATAAACAGGACGGAACGGTCGTGCGCACTGAGGAATTAAATAATGAAGAGAGTGGCCAGCAGAATTATAATATGATGTTTTATAATAAACTTCAAGGTAAAATACTCCTCGGATAATCAAAGCGAGATTCGCAAACTTCAATTTGTTTTAATCTAAACTTATTTATCAATGGAACTTTGTCTCTCTCTCTCTCTCTCTCTCTCTCTCTGTACGTGTGTGTGTGTGTCTGTGTGTGTGTGTCCATTACCTATAGACCCCGAAACGGCTGAACTGGTTTTCTTGAAAATTTACACAGTTGTACTATAAGCGTCTGCGAGTGTTCTTAGCTAGGTTTTGTGTCGAGATACCCCCGATAAATATCGAAAATCGATAATCGAAAAAATCGGGTTATAGAAGGAGTGGTCCGATTTTAATCAAATTTGATACACTCATAGGCAAAGACATAAGAAACGATATTCAGAAGTTTCAAGGTTGCAGTTCTTACAATAGTGCAGAAAATCGATAATATATATATATATATATATATATATATATATATATATATATATATATATAAAAGGCAAGATGTTTGTGTGTGTGTCTGTTTATCTGCCTGTATGTCTGTATTTTTTTTCAGCCCTTTTATTTTAGTTTTTGCTTCGGGTTTGGCTCTAAGTAGGTATAATTGTAGTTCTTAGTCTAAGCCATCATACCATTTACTCAGAGGACTTATTTAGCCTTCAAAATTCAGTTTACGACGAAAAACTTATTTGATATCGATACCAGGAAATGAAAATTTGACTTACATTCATTCATTTTTCTTTCAGTCTATGGTTTCGCTTTAACTGGAAACAACTATTGCTTTTTAGTCTTTCGTGCCAACATCCAAAGACTCTGATCTCCAGGACCATGGATTAGTTTTAAAGCTTTCATTACATCCGAGCAACGCCGGGATATACTGCTAGTTTATTTATATTTGGGGAATTTTTTTTTTAAATGTCGCTTTTAACCGAGTTCTTTTAGAATTTTTAATATATTTTGATGAAGGCTACTTTCCTTCTATGTTCTGCATGCCTTGCTCTCCGCTTCTTTCTACCGCGATTTTTTCTCGCTTTTCTAAGGCCTCCGTCTCCGTTGCTCCATCCGTTCACGCAATTTCGTCAGTAAGAGACTCGCTGCTTTCCTCTAAATCTCCTTCATTAAGTATGCCGTATGGAGGTTATATTTTCCATGCCATCCTTCCCCATTAAGTGTCCGAGAAACTTTAGCTTTCCTCTTTCTGTTTTCGAGTATGACTCTTCTTTCTATAGACATTTTCTTTAAGTCATTCTCATAGCTTACTCGCTCTGTCCATGTTTTTGCTAAAATAAAAGTAAATTCCTACAAATAATTTTCATTTTATCTTCTCAGCTGATTGTAATAATGTCGGTGACGGAGTTTTGGAAGCTACGGTGACGCATAACGACCGTAATGTTCCGGTTGAAGTCTTCGAACGACATCCTAGAATGCATGTCATCAAATTCACCCCGGAAGAACCAGGCACTTACAAAACAAGATTATTTTACGACGGAAGGGAAGCCAAATGTAAGAAATCTATCACTTTCTCATTTTTTTTATATCAGTTTATTGAAGGTTACTCCTGTGTATGACGATAAACTACATCCGGCAGTAAAGCCTCTGATTGGAAGATTAGATGTGTTCAGGAGCGGGAAAACTAACTCTTAATTGCTGTTGTTCCCAGGTCCACCTTAACCCGTAGTAGTAGCACCTGTTAGGGTCCCAGCTATGGGCAAACATTGAACGGCCAAACAAAAACAAAACACTATGAAAGTATAAAAATACATTTTTATAGTAAAAATACCAGCAGTACACTAATATATATATATATATATATATATATATATATATATATAGCCTTTGAGATTTCACTCACCCGATCAAATCAGTCGATTAAAAACTTAATTGGGCGATTAAAGTTTATTGTTTTACTCGCCCGCGATCGATTAAAAAACTCGCAATGAAACTGTGTCCCATCAAATATACAAAAAGGAAATCTGATTCCTTTTACAACCCAAAACTATGCCATTGAAGATTCACAAATTACTTAGAATGATCTACAATGACATTATTGAACTCTGTCTTGCTTTTATCGTCCCGGTCAGTGTAAACATTCGTTTAATTAACGCTTCCGGAGTGGAGCCAAAATGTCTCTCTCGCTCAGATTAAAAACGCTCGCAGATTTTTATCAACTCATTTAGAAAATATTATCCTTGACTCAAATCAATATTTCCTCCCCGCTTAAGAAAAGTAAAAACGAAAATTTTGAAAGAAAGAAAAAGAAAACGCATACTTCTTTAAACCACCCACCGAAAAGAAAATATACAAGTAAGTCATTTTTTTTATAGAAAATCGTTGAGAAAATCAAATTTGTTAATTTTTATCATTTATGAGGTGGAATTTGTAGTCTAACAGGCGAAGGAATCTATGAATTTAGGTACCTCCACTTAATTGCCAATATAAAAACAAAAAAAAAGCAAAAAAAAAACAGCATATCATGATGTTAAAAATCATGATGTTTAATAAAAACGAAGTTTTATCATCAAAATGTGTATGTTATTATTAAGAGAAAAGAAAAAATTCTGTTGTTATTTTTTTTATTTTTTTATAACCTTTCTAACACGTTCGAAATTTTAATTGAAATTTCATTTTTTTTTTTTTTTGTTTTCCATCAGCGATTCACGCTATGTTTACATAAGGCGACTATTAAGAAAATGGAGTCGGTCGAGTAAAATGATTTTGGGGCGAGTAAATTTTCCTTCGCTCTCGACCTCCGGTCGAGTGATTTCTTTTTCAAATTTCAAAGGCTGCATATCCCATGTGTGCGTGTAATTAATGTGGAGAAGTTTGTAACTTAGCTGAGCAATGTTATTTCAAAAACAAAAACCCTGAAGAGTGAAAACTGCATAATAATAATTTAAAGAAACTTCAAATTTGTCATGACTGAAATAACACTGCTCAGCTAAGTGACAAATATTTGCACACTAAATCTATTAATACTATTTCTACATCTCGATCTCGAGCACTTTATAACAAAAAATCTGCTTGCCTAAAATGCCTTCCTACCAGTAAACTGATAAAAAAAATTGGCACTAACCGTCATTACAATTGAACACACACACACACACACACACACACACACACACACACACACACACACATATATATATATATATATATATATATATATATATATATATATATATATATTTTAATTCAGGTACTTTAATCCAAGTGGAAAAAGCAGGAAGGTAAATTCCAAAGACCCGATCCTAATTAATATTAAAAAATTTTATTTTAATATTAAAAAATGATACAGAAAGAGAGCTCCATGTAATAAAATATTACAGAGCAAATAGGGGTTTTTTTTTTGTTTTTTTTTATATATATAAATGATCAACAATAAATTTTCTGTAGTTGAAGGCATACAAGTGAGTTAAAAATATATTAAGTTGAAGCCATAACATTGGTCAAAATCTTTATATTTCGGTATTAAATAACCCATAGTGGTGTTGATAAACAATCAACCATCTAATCAACCAACATGAAAGAACTTTTAGATGACATTAATCCATTTGATATCCTACAATTTCTTAAAGAAACCAAACTGTATTTCAAAGTATAACTTTGAAATACAGCAAAACTATCACATGAAACACACATATCGCCGCCTCTAGTAATCAATTCGACACAAACACACACACACACACACACACACACACATATATATATATATACACAAAAATCTAGAGTGAGCCAAAACCTACCGCGGTTTCACACTACGGATCGTCAGGGCAATTTGCCCTGACGATCCGTAGTGTGAAACCGCGGTAGGTTTTGGCTCACTCTAGATTTTTGTGTGTTTTTGCTCTACTATTGCATCTTTTCTTTCGTACTTTGTATTGAGCACTTTTTCTTGTGTTTGGTTCCGTTTGGGGTTTTTTCTTTACTGCGGAGTATTGAATGTTTTGTTCTTGTTCCGCGGGTTTCTTTTTTTTCTTCCCATTTATCCGACGTATTAGTACACCGGATTGTAACGGATTTAGGTTCTGTTTGTTAATGGTTTTTTCGGAGGTTTATTTTAGTATAAATTTACGGCCTGCATACTTACAGAGTCTATTTAGTTATTATTATTATATATATATATATATATATATATATATATATATATATATATATATATACAAATGCTGAGTATCATCTATCATGTATGCAAGTGTGAAAGCAGAATAGCATATCACATTTTATTTCTTCAAAGCTCCCAAGAAAATTAAATTTCGGCATTAATAGTTGATTTATTGTTAAACAAATCAATTAATTAATTTATTTGATAATAAGGAACTTTTTTCACTACTTTATGATTGTTGTTTTTTTTATAATTTCTGCCATTTCTTGAGATGAAAAATCAATATTTTGAAAAATAGAATAAATGATAACTATCTTTTCAGGTTCCCCTTATATCCAAATCATTGAAGCGTTGGATAATCCAAAAGCGTCCGGTGACGGACTGTACCACGCACAGGAAAACATTCCAGCTTGTTTCGATGTTGACCCATATGGACAAAGAGGTAACTTGGCCGTAGCGATAAAAGGTAAGGTCCCAGGTCTCAATATGGTGATTTTCTCAACCCAAAACGTAAAGTTAAAAAAACAAAAACAAAAACAAAAAAACAAAACAAAAAAAAAAACAACGAAAAAAAGTCAAAAACAACCAGCGAAAAAAACAAAAAACAAAACAAAAAAAAATCAAAACAATGCTGATATAATTAATTCATTGAACATCGGTCTCCCGCTTAATTTTCGGGGAAGCGTTAGTGAGATGTTTTGATGGACCATTAATACTGGGTAGTAAGTTCAAACCCTCCCCCATTTTTGTGACTATGTGTCGAACTAAGCTTTGGAAATAACACTGGTTTGAGTTGGGGTTAGCGAACCAGTCTTCTTTATTAGCCGCGTCTCTTCAGCATGTAAGCAATCATGGCTCTCCACAACTCCCTGTTTCTTGTAGATGAGCCCTTAAACTCGCCGAAAAATATCACGTAGCACGACACATGGCAGGATTAGGCTGCTGTCTATTTTTTCCCCAGACGAGATTTCACTATTCGATCAAGCTTAGTCTGACTTCCTAATATCCACAATATAAATGGCCTTCTGCCGCATTGAGCCTCAAGGGGTAGGCCGATAAATACAGTTCCTTCTGATGAAATGTTGGTACGAAAGATTCATTAAAGTTGTGAAAAAATGCCCTCTTCCCTTTTCAAATCGATATATATATATATATATATATATATATATATATATATATATATATATATATGTCCGATATAGGTAATATATATGTGTAGGGGGTGCGATATAGGTAATATATATAGAGAGAGAGGAAGCAAAAGTAGGTACACGGTAATGTAAATCAAACATGCGCAAAACATGTTTGATTTACATATATATATATATATATATATATAGATAGATAGATAGATAGATACATAGATAGGTGTGAGTTTGTGACCCTGGGTTTCACCCTCTTGCGATCGTCAGCCAACTGATTAATTTTTAAAAAAATTAGCTATATGTAGAGTTGAGTATATTGGTGTATTTTGTGGGAGGAAAATTGGGAAAAAATCTGTCGTCGTGACAAAGGTGGACGTACGCAGAGACACAAACACACACACACACGCTCCCGCCCACCGGGGCTCATACAAACATAGCTATATGCGAACCGTATGGGACTTGACGTATATATGTATATTTGCACCGCTGCGTACATACATACGCATTTGATTGGTGTATTCAAATAGTGTTAATCTATTAATCTTGAAAGGGCTGGTGCTGCTGGCGCCTTTGGTTTAGGGGTTGGTAGGTGTTGTTTTGTTTTGGGGTTGGTATCTCCTTAATTTAATGTATGTTATTTTGTATTGGGGTGTGTGCTTTTTCTTATTTTTTTTATTTTTTTGCTTTTTGTAAAATATATTTTTTATAAAATATATTTTTTTGTTTTTTGTAAAATATATTTTTTTATAAAATATATCTTTCATAAAAATGTATTGGGGTTAGTAGGTGTTGTTTTGTTTTGGGGTTGGTTTCTCCTTAATTTAATGTATGTTATTTTATATTGGGGTGTGTGCTTTTTTTTGTTTTTTATTTTTTTGTTTTTTATAAAATATATTTATTATAAAATATATCTTTCACAAAAAATATTTTATAGTATTCCATAATATTAAGCTATTTTATAATATTATAAAATATAATATTTTATAATATTTAAGAAATATATTTCCTTTATAAAATCTATCCTTTATACAACATATTTTATAAAGTATATTTTTTTATTTATTTATCTACTATTCTGTTGCAACTGCATTATTTTTTGTTGGTATTGTATAGGGTTTGTTTTCTTTTGAGAAGGGGTTTCTGGTTGGGTTTTTTTTTTTTGTTTACTTAAATTTTAACGAGAAATATTTGCGATGTTTGCATATTACTGCTAATTCGTCTCTACGGTTTAGTAAATTGTTTCTGTTAAGGTCCTGGAGAATGTGTAGTTTTTCACTTATACATAAAGGGCAGATATCATTAAATGAGTTGCAAGTTCTAGTTTTTTCTATGATTTTCCATTTTATTTTGGGATTCTGTTTTGAATCCTTTAGCTTCCAAAAGTATGTGGAAAGGGATTTTTGGTTTCGGTATAAGCTTTTCACAAACCCCAAAACAAAACAACACCTACCAACCCCTAAACCAAAGGCGCCAGCAGCACCAGCCCTTTCAAGATTAATAAATTAACCTATCATGAACTCTGCCAAAAACAAACACTTAACCCTAAGACCAGTAAAAAGGTCAACGGAACTCAAAATACAGACCAACCCCTCTAACACCCAAAAATAACAAATCCAACACAAATAAACGGTCTTTTCAACTGGATAATTCCCATTTCTAAAAAAATCACCTGAGAATGAAGCCAAAACATAATGGGCTGGCTTCGAAACATGAGAAATTTTTTGTGTAGTGATACTATGAATTTAAAAACACTGTAACAACCATTACATTATATATATATATATATATATATATATATATATATATATATATATATATATCAGTAATGAACCCAGAAAAAAATTGTAAGAAATGCCAGTGGATTCTAGTAATATTAGATTAAATATTAAAACTGTTTCAACAGTGATTGATGTAATTTGACTTTAAAGAGCAGATATTTATTTATTCATATGTAAATTCAATATTTTATATTTGGGGAATAGCCATTTCTACATGTTCTAGGAACCCGCGTTATCAACTTCGGTCGGACGAAATATATATATAATGTGTGTATGTGTGATTGAGCTGTTTGTTTTTTAATGAAATGCCTCGGAAATATAAAATATAAAGGATGTTTTTTTAACCAATGGTTTTATTTGTTGAACTATTTCAGGTCCTAATACCAAATTGAATCCGACTATTTCACTTAACCCAAGCGGTCATTACGATGTTCGATATAAACCTACCGAAATGGGAAAACACACAATTTCCATTAACTGGAATGATGAACCGGTTGAAGGTAAGTTTTGTTTTCACTAAACACAGAATTTATATATATATATATATATATATATATATATATGTGTGTGTGTGTGTGTGTGTGTGTGTGTGTGTGTGTGTGTGTGTGTGTGTGATAGTATAAACAAATAGAAAACGTTTGTAATTTTAACATGTTGTTTCATGACTGGTTGCTTCATAAGAGAATGAGATCTGGAAAAAACATTTTCTTGTAACTAATGTCTACTATTGTTACTACAGCTGCTACTGCTATTACACACCGACTCATACACATGCATACATACATAAATTATCATAGAAATTCCCCAAAGACAAACTAGAATCATGACACATTTACGCACATAAATGATGCACACTAAGGCTGCTTGACAAGTCAAATTAACAAATCTGTTTAATCGCTGAAAATCAAACAACGCAGACAACGCATTATTATTTTCCATATCCCGTTCTTTAATGAAACTTAAATAAAAGCAAAATATTTTTTTTATAATCATATCGCCCCAAGCAAGAAGTTTTACTGCCACTGTTGTACTGGGGATTACATAGAAGGAAAATTATGAGAAAGAGTGACAGGTTATAGGGGATATCAAGAAGTTGGTAAGAGAAGAATGAGAATACTGATGAGAGTGGAGTGGACGGAGAAAGGGTCATTAGAGAGAGGATAAAGAAAGAAAGAAAGAAAGAAAGAAAGAAAGAAAAAAGAATGAAAGAATCGTTGGATTTTTCTTTATAATTGTATCGCCCCAAGCAAGGCATTTTACTCCTACTAGGAGGTTACATAGGAGGGAAGTTATGAGAAAGAGTGACAGGTTATAGGGGTTGTCAGGAAGTGGGTAAGAGAAAGATTAGAATATTGATGAGAGTGGAGTGAACAGAGAAAGGAGCATGAGAGACAGGATGCAGGTTAGCGAGATAAGAGATGACTACTGACTTTAATTTTAAATTCTTGGAGATTGTAGCTGTCGAGGATGCAAGTAAATGGAAGGGAATTCTACTAGCGGGAAGTGCGAGAAAAGAAGCTGCTGGAGTAGAATTTGCATTTACAATTTATTTGTTTCACAGTAAAAGGGTGGGACCTAGTTGCTAATCTTGTTGCTCAAGTAAATTCATATATAGTGGGCACCAGTGAGCAGAGTACATCGGAGCAGAAGCCGTGAAAGTATTTGTAGAAGAGACACAGGGAAGCCACTTTGCACCGGTCTGTTGGATTTTGTCAAGAACCCGTAGGTGGATAGCAGGAACACCCGACCAGATATGACAGCAGTATTCAATGCACGGGCGGATGGTAGATATGTATTTGTGCAGAATTGTTTCAGACGGGAAAAACAACCTGGCCCTACACAGAGAATCGACCTTCTTATCAGTGGATTTAGCTATGGATTCTATAAAGTCATTTCACTTAAGGTCTCTTGTGAGAGTTAACCCGAGGAGGAGACTTCTAAACATTTCCTACTTTTTATTTGTCCTATCTATCAGTTTCTCACCCATAGTTTATTGAATGGTTTTTCTCTATTTTTCTTATCCATACATTTAATTTCATTTAATTTATTTCATTAATCTTCGTATGACAATAGACATTAATAGTAATTAATTTTATTCGTTAATCTTGCTTGTCACTTAAGAAACAGTGCATTTGTTGTCATTTAAAGTGTGGATACATTTTTGTGTACACTCTCTCTATATAAATGTAGACAGTGGGATTAACACTGAGAGGAGACAGTCTGTTTATGCTTGGGTGCAATTTTTGACTTCTGATTCCTGATAGTGAGCACTCTTATTATCTGTAAGTATGAAACATCTTAAAACAATATTTTAATTATGTATATATATATCGTTTATTCAGTAATGAATGTAAACACTCTCGGCTACTGGCGTGTGTTTACATTGTATATAACACGCTAAAGTTCGCCTTTCTCTACTCAGCGTCCATAGCTCAGAGGTAGAATCACCGACCAATGTCAATTCGGTCGGGTCACAATCCTGGCTAAAAGCAATCGGATGTCTAACCGCACTGATGAGCTTTGATACAGCGAAACAGATCTGTCTGCGGATGACTATATATATATTAATTTGCAATAATTATTGCAAATCGCCTGAAGACACCACTCATGTAAATATCTAGGTCGCGTAATAACTTGTTTAAAAATGGAATATATATCTCTCTCTCTCTCTCTCTATATATATATATATATATATATATAGATAGATAGATAGATAGATAGGCAGGATGTATCAAAAATACTTTTACAAGCTTTGGGGTAACTTCCTGACAAAAAACAACATAAAATATTCGTATAAACATATGTTCAAAAAGTCATGTTTGTACCGCAACACATCAACTCATAACATGTTCAAAATTTTCCCCGTTTGCTTCTGCACACGTATGCACCTGTCGGGTCATTTACTAACAGACCTTTTAAATACTCCCATACGGTGTCTAATGATTTCACAGGCCTCCATGACACGTTGCTGAAAGTTCTCTGCATTATTAATGTTTGCTGCATCAACCAATTGTTTTAGGGGCCTCACAGATAACAATTATAAGGATTGAAGTCCAAGACACGTACAGACCATGGAACTAATCCACCCTTATCCATCTTTGATGATGGATATCAGCTAGTACATTGCGAACAATGTGACGAAATTGTGTTAAAACCCCATAGTGTATAAACCATATGCGTCTTCTTAATAGCAGGGGTACATTCTCTAGCAGGTCTGGAAGTGGGTTCAAATTAAAGTCCCTGTAGACAGCTTCTGTAAGACGAGGTGGGAGAACATATGGACCACCATACAGTCACCGACAATCCCAGCCCACATATTATTAGTAGAACTGATGTTGGTGCATAGCCTGTATGGTTCCATGGTGATTTCGACCAGGTCACAAATATTGACTGTGTAAATTGATAACTATATTTTCTAAATGTTGCCTCATCCGGAAACAAGACTGAAGAGACAATCAACAAATTGGCAATTTGTGAATAAAGCATCGGTAAAAGTTCTCCCGTGGTGAGGGCTCAGTGGTCGAAAGACCCTGCACACGTTGCAAATTATACGGATACAGGGGATACTCTTGAATTACCCCCAACACACAAGCAATACTATGAGACGTACGATATACTAGTAACACTTGGGGTATGCTGATACCTGGACCGTCCCCGACAGTCTGAATCAGGCGCACGAGTGGATCTCAGTCTTTCTCCATAGTTTGTGGTGCCACAGATCTTGTCTCAGCAACGCGAGAATAAATAGCAGCAAAAATTGGATGACTTGATTGCCTTTAGTCTGGAAATGCAATTTGAGACAGCCGTGAAGCCTCGCGCCTATTACCATTCACGCGACCGCATGTAAAAATCATATCTGCTTTCTCACCATATGAATAACCTGCCATTGTTAAACGGAACACTTCTCAGTTACCCTACTACAAGACACGTTAAACGTTGAAGACAGTCTAGCCAAAAATGTACACGAATGATAAATGTAACCTAGTCTACATAGCAACACAGCACCATCTACCAAAACATTTTCATTAAGTTTAATGATTCAAAAATGGAGGATTTGAGAACATATGTTTATATGAATTTTTGTCCTTGTTTTGGTGAGAGGAACCCACCTCAAAGTTTATAAAATTATTTTTGATACACCATATATATATATATATATATATATATATATATATATATATATATATAATGATAATAATAACTACTTAGACTCTGTCAGAATGCACTCCGTAAATTTATGCCAATATAAACTCTCGGAAAAAACCATTAACAAACAGAACCTAAATCCGTTACAATCCGGCGTACTAAGTCGTCGGATAAATGGGGAGAAAAAAAGAAACCAGCGGAACAAGAACAAAACATTCAAGATTCCGCAGTAAAGAAAAAAAAAACAAACGGAACCAAACACAAGAAAAAGTGCTCGATACGAAAGCTGCAGCCACTTTCCCATCGTCGGAATGTGGCCTCCCTCTGTCTCTTCTATAAATATTTTCATGGCTTCTGCTCGGATGAGCTTAAGTCACTGATGCCTCCTCAACAGGTGTTTACCCGTGCAACCAGACTGGCAACTGGGTCCCACCCATTCACAGTCAGGTTAGCCAAATGCAGACGACAATTCTACTCCTGCAGCTTCCTCTCTCGCACTTCCCGCCTGTGGAACTCGCTCCCGTATTCTTGCTTTCCTGACGGCTACAACCTCCAGAAATTTAAATGCAAAGTTAATACTCATCTACTAACCACTGGCCTCTAGCTCTCTCCCCTCCCCTGTATAACCTTCCCTTTCTCTCCGCCTATGTATCTGTCATCGCACCTTCTTTCTCAGCTTTCTATTGTTCCTTTCTAACTAGCTTGTACTCCTCACTCTTTTCTAATTAATCTTTTTACATTTATGTAACCCCCTGCACATCAGTGGCGTTTCCGCCTTGCTCGGGGTGAAATGATTAAAAAAAAAAGAAAAAAAGTAGAGCAAAACACACGAAAAATCTATAGTGAGCCAAAACCTACCGCGGTTTCACACTACGGCCTTTTCCCTGACGATCCGTAGTGTGAAACCGCGGTAGGTTTTGGCTCACTATAGATTTTTCGTATATATATATATATATATATATATATACGATGATGTAATTCAGATTTCGTGTAATTAGGCAGAACCATCTTTCGTAAATCTAGTTGATAGAAAAGCATAACTATAAGTTGATTAATGTTTTCCTTGCTGTTAGGTAGGTGTATGCTTCTCTGATATTTAATATACTTACGTGCAAATGTCTCTGAGAAAGATATGAATAGATCTTTTCCCCTAGTTATGGATTAAATAGTAAGATAATCATTTAAAACATTCATTGTTATTATTAAAAACTGTGAATGCAATATCCACTCGAAAAATATTTTTTTATAATTCAAAATACGTCTCGGCTTTCATCCGCAGTGTTGATAAGACTTTGAGAACAAATCAATCAGTCTTTGATATAATTTTTTAAAATTATTTTTAAGATGTTATTTTTATATAATTCTTCTTTATTTTGTGTGAAAATGTTGTGTTGGTTTATGAAGTTAGAGTCTTGATCAACGGAGGTTAATGACTTCTTTTTTATTTTTCTGCTTTTTAGATTTTTATTTAAACTTATCTTCTAAAAATTTAAATGTCACCGTTATTTATTTTCTTTTCTTCTTTTTGTTTGCTTATCTTAAAAAAAGCCTTCGTATTTGAAGGAATAGCTGTGATGCTGAATGCTAACATCCTGTTATTAAATAATTACATTTCTAATAAATTGGATAACGTTGCATTTAGTAGAATTCTTCTTCTATTTACCGTTCTCCTCATAGACATGAGCAATCATTGCGCTCTATCAATTCCTGATCCCTATAGCTGTTATCAAATATTGTCATTTTGCTGCCTCTCTTTTTCTGCTATTCATTTACACAAGCTCGTTATGTAGATTACTCGCTGTTTCTTTTTGTCCTTCTTGTCTTTATTATGTCTTATGTGTGTCACATTTTCCAAGCTCTCTTTTCTCATTACGTATTCTTGTAATTCTAGATGTCACTTTCTGATATTAAGCGTTCAATTTTTGTTTTCATTTTCTCTAGAACTTTGTCGTTACTCACATGTTCAGCGAAAATACGGTACATATAGATTTCATTTACCCAAGATCAAAAAAGTTACATATAGAGTTCTTTTGCCTCAAATCAAAAAAGGTATATATAGATTTTTTTGCTTCAAATAAAAAAGGTACACATTTTTTTTGCTTCAAATAAAAAAAGGTACACATTTTTTGCTTCAAATAAAAAAGGTACATATAGAGTTCTTTTGCTTTAAACCAAAAAGTACATATAGAGTTATTTTGCATCAAATATAACAAGATACATATAGTGTTCTTTTGCTTCAAATCAAAAAAGGTACATATAGAGTTCTTTTGCCTCAAATAAAAAAGGTACATATAAAGTTATTTTGCTTTAAATAAAAAAGGTACATATAGAGTTATTTTGCCTCAAATAAAAACGGTACATATAGAGTGGTTTTTGCTTCTAATTAAAAAGTTACATATAGAGTTCTTTTGCCTCAAATAAAAAAGGTACACATAGAGTTCTTTTGCTTCAAATAAAAAAAGTACATATAGAGTTCTTTTACTTCAAATAAAAAATGTACATATAGATTTCTTTTGCCTCAAATCAAAAAGGGACATATAGAGTTCTTTTCTCTCAAATTAAAAAAAGATACATATAGATTTCGTTTGCCCAAGATCCAAAAAAGTAGGCGTTGATTTCGTTTGCCTAAAATCAAAAAACTTAGACATAGGTTTCCATTGTCCCAAATTAAAAAGTTATACACAGGCTTCAGTCCCGCCAAATCCAAAAAGGTAAAACTCTGTTTCGTTTTCGCAAAATCCCAAAGGGTAGACATTGATTTCCTTTGTATAAGATTAAAATATGTCTATATTTCTGAAATGAGGTAATTTCATTTTTTAAATTGTTCGGACTACTATTTATTGTAATATTCATTTTTATTGTCATATTCATATTATTCCTCAAGGATATACGGACGAGCATTATTTTGGATCCAGGGACCTGATTCAAAGAGTTGTGAGTTCAATACCTGGCGGCAGTAGTGGCGAGCAAAAAATTAGAGAGTTAAGTTCAATAGAGTTAACTAAGACACCCGGAAGTAACATGACTCATGGAACGAAAACAATCTACCCCAGTTATCAAAATAAATTGTTCGGTTCAAAATTCCATTCACACGAAGAAGTCCGGAACGTACAACGGCCGACACGCCATGAATATGACAATAAAGATGAGGACAACAGTTCAAACAATGTAAATAAAAAAGTTAGAGATGTTTTGTTTGCCCGAGAGTAAAAGAATTAGATATGTTTGTTTTGCAAAAGATTGAATATAAAGAATTTAGTAAAGCAAACAGGGTGGTCTTTTTGGTTGTTTTATTCCTCTGGGTGTTTTCGTTGTATTCTTGACTTCAACAGACAGGGTGAGCCTGTGTGCGTTTCTATGTACATATCACAATTAATGCCATTATTTTTCTCTATATGTAAATGGCTGAACAGAGATTCGATTCTTTATTTCCAGGAAGTCCGTTTCATCCAAGGGTTGTGAATCCAGAAAAAGTTCGCGTGAATCTCGGCCCGGAGAGTCCAATCAGCGCCACCGAATTACAGCCGAAAAACAAAATATGGGTGCCACTTCGGGTGGGTCACCAGAAGGAGCTTGAGTTTCACACTGAACATGCTGGACCAGGTATCAATCACAACTGATATTTTTTTACCAATTACTTACTACTAACTGAATAGTTTCACAGAATACAGTTTCTTCGACCCCCCATATATATATATATATATTGATTGATTGATTTTTTTCATAATAAAATTAGACCAGTGCACATTTAGATTAAAAAGTGTTCAATATAATTATATTGTAGAACTTTTGAATATTTTTCATTTGGGTAATGTTTTTATCCAAATTTTGACCTTTTTTTTTGGCCACCATGCTTTTTTTTAGATTTCTTAACTTTTGTCATAGAATTTTGTTTTTTCTTTTATCTTTCTGTTTAGACCCCAAAAGTTCTTGTTTGACTGACTTACTGCTGTCAGCTACTTTGATTTTTTCAATAAATTTTCTTCTATATTTTTTAAAGTAAAAAGTTTTTTTTCTTTCTAAAATAATAAAGCAAATGGAAAAGAAAACTAAAATAAAAATTAAGGATAGAAATTAAACAAAATATTTTATACAAAAAAAAGGGAAAATTCAAAATGCAAATGAGGACAGAAAGACCGATAAAATGGTTCGTCGATAAAAAATAAATCTACTAAAACAAATAGATAAATAAATGTAGAAAAAACAATAAAAAAGAAACTATACAAATACAAATGAACAAAAAATGTCTTCTCCAAAAAAGAGGAAAATTAAACAATACATATGAGAACAATAACATTCAGAAAGTCCGACAACAAACGAAAAAGATTTGATTGTAAAACGTAGAAAAAACAATTAAAAATGAACCATCTAAATAAGGTACCTTCGCTCATTTTAGATAATTAATTTTTAAATTGAATTTTTAAAAATAACGTTTTCTTAAAACTTTTATTTTAGTTTTAATTGAAACCTGAATAATTAAATTTACTATTTCCAGTAAGCAAGACACTTTGATGTATTTTAAACAGAAATTATATTGGTTGGAATCCAAAATTTTGAAGTTTTTAAAATTTTTCAGTTTTTCGGACATTTTTGAGCGATCGACACATTTATAAACAAATGATACTTCTCGGTTTTAAACTTTTTACAAAAATAGAATATACATCTGTGACACATTATTTATGGAAAATTAACAAAATTAATGTCAAATTAATCAGATTTACACAAGTATTACTTATTTATAGCATGAAATTTACAATAAAACTATTTCTTAAACAGAGTCCAACTTTCTGACATTTTCACCGTATGTGTTAACAGATTTATAGATACCAGATAAGATAAAAGTGTATGGTGATCACAATAGAAATAATTGTATATTTTTTTTCAGTAAGGGTGAAGAAACTCTGACACACATGACATTTAAATTTACACATAGAAATTATCATACAAAAAAAAACTTCAAATGCAGAAAATAAATTTTTAAATTATAGTAAAATAAGGAGGCACAACGATTTGTATTAAACTTTTTAGTTTTCGATTAGTAAATAGTATCTTTGCTTAATAATTTTATAAACTAATCCTAACAAAAATTTGAAGTATTTTAAAAATACTTCTGAAACTTTATAAATTATTATAATTAAAACAATGAAAACAATTTTTTTAAATTTCATTAAAATTTTTTAAGGACATGATAGTCTGAATATCATGTCCTTAATTTATATTATTTCTTCAAGCAATTAAAAGCTTATCAAATTAAATAATTTCATAGTTTTATTGCATTTTTATTTTATTATTGGGAGTAGATTTTCGGAAACAGGCAAAGTGTTTAAAAAATAATAGATGATTTACATTCCCCAATGAGTCCTACGTTTAACTAATAAAACCAATTTTCCAAACAAAATTTAATTTCTTAAAATTTCATGAATTTACATGGAGGGGGCAACAGATGTAAAAAATATTTTTACCAAGATTTTTTTGTAAATGATAATTTTATAAACAATTTCAGTCATTTGTAAATAAGTCCTAAAAGTTTCACCAAAACCCAACAATTATTTGATTTTTGGACGAATTTTCAAAATTAATGTGTTTGTCACCAGAAAAAAAACTGAGTTATGTAATATTACGTTTTACATTGTAAACTCTCGTAACGATTTGGTTACCTGCTAACTAAAATCAAAAGAAGGCTTTACCAAAATTTCGAACGTGTTAGAAGGTATTAAATTTTTTTTTAATAATTAAAAGATATTTTGGTCGTTCCTCTTAATAATAATATAGACATTTTGATGAAAAAATTCGTTTTTATTAAGCTTGGGCCATTTTTATTCATATTATGCTGTTTTCTGAGCAATTTCGTGCAGCTACCTCATAAATACAAATGAAAAAATTATTCTTCAAAGAGGGGGGAAATTAAACAATAGAGACAAGAACAAAAAAATCTAGAAGACAGACAAAAAAAAAAAACGTTTCGGTTGTAAAAAAAAGTAAATCTACTTAAACAAATAATTCAACATAGGAAGCTATTTTCTTTTTCTTTTCATTTTTTAATATTAAACTGAAACATTAAAACAAAATGGCGTGAAAAAGACACGTCTGAAAGAATTTTAAAAATTGCATAAAATACGAAATAACTCGAAGAAAATGTTGATTAAATTAAAAGAAAAATCATTTTTAGAAAAGAGACGAATAAAGACTTACCTTTCTTAAGAAAACAAAATAGGAGAAGAAACACTTAAAATATTAAACGAAAAATATATAATCATAAAATGCAAACGAATGCTTCTTAAAGAAAAAAAGTACGAAAAATATTAAACAAAAAATTTAAGCAAAAAATACAAAAGAAATAAGCTAAAAAATAAGAAATTTATCTTACAACGGGTGTTAAGAAATAATTAATAACTAAAATTTAAACAATTTACAAGAAAAAAATAAGTTAAATCAATAAAGTAATTAAATTAAAATATATACGAGAAAAACCACGAATTCAAGTCAAGGAGGATGAAAAATGATAGGCAAAAGAAAATAAAAACCTCTCATAAAATTATCAGTAAAAAACAAAAACGTTAGGAAAATTATACAAAACTTAATATTAAAAATATTAAATATTGGCAAAAAATATGAGTTCTCAGTAGCGAGTGAAATATGAGTTCTCAGTAGCGAGTGAATCTGACGAGTGGAAAGGCTTCAACTAGTTTGTAAAAACGAACGATCCCAGTACAAAAGTACCGTAGAGGAATGTTCATCAGAACAATTACCATGAAGGTATGTATATAAAAGGCACGGGAAGATAAAGTTACGGAAGTGGAAAAGGGACTGAAATCTAGATGCCAGGTCAAAACCAATAAAATTGCAGATGCTTTGGATTTTATCAAGAATTTCTTAATGTATAGCAGGAGCATCAGACCAGATGTTGCAGCAACATTCAAAGCAAGGACGACTTTTAGTGAAAGTGAAAACAAAAAAGATACTTGATTAACATCAGAAAGAGTCAGTTGACATTCAAGGACATGTAATTTACATAACTCACAAGACTGATTGAAAGTAAGAGTGACAGAACAAAAACAAAGCGTATAATCCTTATCGAGCTTGAGTAAATGGATGACGTCACAAGGTTTAAGAGAGATAACAAAAAAAAAATTTATTAACAGCTACAATGAACAGGAAATTGTGGAGAGACATAATCACCAAGAGCGATGGAATGAAGACGAAGAAGAAGAAAGAGAAGAAGAAGATTTTTAAAAAGTTGTTAAAATATCTTCATAATTCTTGTACACAATTATAATGCTTTTATATAAAATGATAATATTATATGTTTGTACACAATTAAAGCGAAAATAATTTTCAAATCTATTCTTTAAAATGGAATTTTTTCTTTCTTATATTTGCAACCTTTTCCCGCCGTTTAGGGTTAATGGATGTACTTAAGTCAATAAATTTGTCTAGCTTGGATCATCATTATAATTATAAATTCATAATTATAGGTTTGACCGACTTTTATCATCATTGATAAAATTAATTAAAGATTTTTATCTTTTGTTTCGAATAAATATATGTCTCCAGTAATTTTCAGTATGTTATCTGATTAGCCAGATATTGTATATCTCATATTTCTTTCCCAGGTGAATTGAATGCCGATGTTTTCGGTCCGACGAAAAAGGTGCCGGTAATCGTCGACTCTCCAAACAAAAATACTCAGATTATCAGTTTTACTCCGCGGGAGGAAGGTAAGTCACATGACCCAAGTCTAGGAAAAGCGACATTTTGGACAATTATCGATATCTGAATTGAATTGAAAACTGAATTTTTATGATTACTTTCAGAATTGAATGTAGATTGCGTAAATTGATAAAATTAAATGGAAGACTGCATCTAATCTCCACTCGATCGTGGACCGTAAATGATTTTATCAAGGCCTGGAGTGACCCAGATTGTGATGGCGTGTTATCATTAATCACCAACTGCGTTTCTAATAAAATATTTCCTTCTTATTTCCTTTATGCTCTGGCGAATTTTGCCCTTTCCGGCTAGGCTAGACTAGATATGAAAATAACTTACTTTTAAGCCTCAGTGGGAAGTTTACTGCTCTACGGTGTTGATAGCTGGATTTTGATAAAGAAGATGAATTATAGGATTGGTGAAGCTTCTATGATGCTTAAATTTATAACTCTACGGATAACTGCAAAGTGTGACGGAAGACTAAAGATTACAAGACTACAATGAATTTGAAGAAAGAGAAAAGAACAACTGTTAATTTAAAAAAAAATTATAATCATTCCACCCCAAGTTAGGCAGAACCGTCACTGGTGCGCAGGTGGGGGGTTACAGTGAAATAAAAACATTTAAAATTTTGGAGAATGTAGAGGGCAGCCCAATATGCCAAATGCAGGCCGGGGATACGAGAATCAAGCAAGTATAAATATTTGAATACTTGGGAAGACGGAAAGTGCGACACAGAGATCTGAAGGCGAATTGGCATGGCGAAGAAAGCATTCCAGAAGTTGAGTAAAATATTAAGTAATACAAAGAGGAGAGTACTGGATTGCTATGTGATATCAGTTCTTCAATATGGCAGTGAATGTTGGACAATATCTTAGAAGATGAAAGAAAAACTTGAAGCAGCTGAAATGTGGTTCTACAGAAGGATGCTGCGGATATAATGGATCGAGCAAATGAGCAATGATGAGGTCCTAGAAATGATGGAAATAAAAAGAAAATTTATAATGAGCTATTATTGAGCAGGAAGAGACAGCTGAAGTTCCTGGGACATGCAATGAGGAAGAAGGGATTGGAGAACCTGATACTAACAGGCCAGGTACAGGGAAAAAGAGACAGGAGAAAGCAACGGATAACATATTTGAAGGACCTAATCAGGTGAATGATGGAACTATAGTTGCATGGTGTAACAGGAGAAGGCGTGCTCAGAGCCACCAGGGATAGGGAAACGTAGAAAGCCATGATCGCCTACGCCCTGAAGGGACAAGGCACATGGAAGAAGAAGATATCAGAGAAACAAGCAAACGGCAAGGAGTTCCACAAACTGAAGTGCGAGAAAAGAAACTGTTAGAGTAGAAGAGAACGTTACATTTAACTATTTTGACGGTAAAAGGGTGAGACATTGATGCCCATCTAGTAGAACGAGTAAATACATGTGGTCGGGGAACCAGGGAATAAGGCTCGTCAGAGCAGTTGCAATAAGAAAAGACAAAAGGAAGCTACATCACGGCAGTGAGAAAGTGACTGAAGGCGGATTGCCAATCAGGATTGATTATATTGCAGATCCTCCTTTGGGTTTAGTCGGGAACCTCGAGTAGCACCCGACCAGATATGGCAACGGTATTCAATGCACACACAAATGATAGATTTATAAATGTGCAAAATGGATTATGACGGGAAAAACATCTTGGCCCGACACAATGAACCAACCTTCTTAAGAGTAGATGAAGCTTTGGATTCGATGTAGTCATTTTATTTGACATCATTTGAGAGAGTAAAGCAAGGAATACTCTTGTTGGAACTTAAAAAGGGGAGACTGACTGAAACATATGTGACTAAGCTAAGAAACGATTTTAGTTTTGCGAATAAAAATCAATATTGACAGGGAAGAACAGAAGAAACTAGTCAATGTTGTCCAATTTTTTTCACAGTGGTGTTCATTCTGTATAACAACCCGGGGGCCACTGGAGGTAAGAAATACAGCTTACGTGGATATGTGTGAAAATGGTTAAACAGGTTAAGATTGTAGTGATAGGGGAAGCAGAGTTTTGGGAGCTGGTTCCATAAAGCAGTGGTTCGTGGGAAGACGCTTTTTTTGTGGAACTTAATCTTACTAGCGGAATATGGATGGAGTGAGGGTGGTTTGCTACAACGTACTTGGCAGGTAGAGTCATAGCTGTGAAGGTTAGGACTGGTAAAGCTAATGAGTGTGGTTCATCTGTACACTCTCCATGGAAATTTGAGAAAGCGGTTAAACTATTCATCAGTCACAAGTGTATGTGAAAACACCTTTTGGATTATATCGAGAGTAGAAAATGAAGCCTTGTTTGCCCCCACCCCTTTATATTATCTGTACTTCATTTTCGGCCTGATATAAAGTATGAGGATAACAGGAGTCAGGTACTTATTGGTGCGGTAAAGGGAACCACCCATTTTTCTTTAGCGATGAGTCATATGTATGAGTTCCACTTGAGACCTGGGTTGAGTTTAAGTTCCAAAGGGCTCTTAAGACACGGGGACTCCCCGAGAAAAAATCCATTCATCACGATTGATGAAAGCTCAGGGCCTGATTCGTCGATGGGGGAAGGTCTATAGTTTGGTCGTTCTTCAAGAAGGAAGAGGATGAACTTTCCAATTTAAAGCATCAAGTAACTGATTGTTATGACGTGGCTTCCTTCTGTTTTCTATAAATATCTAAATATAAATATGGCAGTTGTTCTGAGGAACACTCCTTCTTGGCATCTGAAAGAGATGTATTAAAGCGTTCTACTAGATTGGCAACTAGGTGTCATAGTTTTTTTTTGTTGAATTGCTAGATCTAACCGTAAGTTCTATTCTAATAGTTTCTTTTCACGCACTTCTCGCACGTCAAACTCACTTCCGGTTTCTTGTTTCCCTGCCATTTACTATCTTCAGAAATTGAAATTTAATGTCAGTTGTCATCTTCTGTTTTCCTGGAATTTGTTCTTTTATTTTATTTTCTCCTCACTAAAATTGTCTCATCCTTTTCCGCTTTGTCTTGGGGTGAAATGATAAAAACAAACAACTAAGGTCCGAACACCATTCTAGACATCAATGAATCGAAAAGAGAACGAATGAGAAAAAAGAAGTTGTAGCGAAGGAGAAGAAGAAGAAGAAGAAGAAGAAGAAGAAGAAGAAGAAGAAGAAGAAGAAGAACCCCAATGGATAGAACAAGTAAGATAAACAAGGCGTAGTGACATTTTGAAGTTACGTATCCTTTCTCTACTAGCAGCAAACTGCCTGCATACGGACAGGTAACGATTTCAACAAATTTACAAAGATAGAAAGGGGCGTAAGACAAGGATATGTCTTTTCACAGGATCTGTTTAACGAGAATATTTTGAGGACTCTAGACGCTAGGCCAGGATTTGTAATTAGAGGCCACAATTTAACCAACATAAGATACGCAGATTATACAGTGCTGATTGCAGACACCGAATGGAAACTACAAGATCTCCTACAGGAGGTAGCTGAAGTAAATGAAAAAAAGGACTACAAATAAGCTGCAAGAAAACTGAATACATGGTCATTAGCAAAAAGAGCAGCCAAAAATGCCAAACACAGGTGAGGAATACTAAAATCAAGCAGGTAAAAAGATTTAAATAGCTAGGAAGTGTTCTAACAGGAGATGGAAAGTGCGACACAGAGATCCGAAGGCGAAATGGCATGGAGAAGGACGCGTTCCAGAAGCTGAGTAAAGCACTACGACACAGATAAATTTCACTAGAAACAAGGAAGAGAATGCTAGATTGCTATGTATTGTCAGTTCTTCAATAGGGCAGTGAACGTTGGACAATATCTTTGATAAAGGAAAATCTTGAAGTAGCGGAAATGTGGTTCTACAGAAGGATGATGCAGATATCATGGACCGAGCATAAGAGCAATGATGAGGTGTTTGAAAGAATGTCAACGAAAAGAAAATTAATGGTGAGCATCATGAAGAGATAACTGAAGTTCCTGGGACATGCAATGAGGAAGGAGGGCTTGGAGAACCTGATACTGACAGGCCAGATAGAGGGAAAAAGAAACAGAGGAAGGCAGCGGATAACATATTTGAAGGGCCTAAGCAGGTGGATGACAGAACGAGGGTTGCGAGGTGTAACAGAAGAAAACGTACTAAGAGCTGCCAGGGATAGGGAGACGTGGAAAGCCATGGTCGCCTACATCCTGAAGAGACAGGGCAGATATCTTTATGCACGTCAGATGCTGCGTGTCACTTTTTCGTTTTCGCTGTGCCAATGTTTTTAATAAATTGAATTTATCAGTCAGTCAATTGAGTGCCATATATGATACGCTCTCGGGTGATCATGTCTCGAAAGAGACATGTCTGACTGGGCAGAAGATTATCCCGTAGTAGATTGCCATTACTTTCTGCGGTAGACTGGTTACTAGCCAAGGCTTTAGAACCCAGTGTGTCCGGTTATTTAACCCATAACTAGAGGGAAGTGACAGATTAATACCTTTTCCCAAGGATATTTGCGCGTAAGTAAATGCAATGAATTCAACTGGAATTCGAACTCGGCTTCCCGATTTCTCGTTTCGAACCGATATCGACTGTACCACAAAGCACATCCTCAATTGAATTGATACACGGGCTAAAAAGGTGGCTTACACTAGAAGGATTAATCTAAAAAAAAAAAAACGTAAAATGTGGACGATCCTGGTCGTCTACAACTTCCTGCCCCTCTTAGAGTTTGGTAATGTTTGTCTTTTCAATAACCCTCCCCCTCTCGTTACACGAGCACGTTAGATAGATTATTTTAAAGCGACGCTTAGATAATGACACAAGGCCGAAAGTATGGGTTACCCAGTGAGAATCGAACTCACTCCTCAGTTGTAATAGGCTCAGTTGTAATAGGCTCAAACAAGACAAGCTGAGGTGCCCAACGAGCACGTTAGATAGGCTACTCGTTGTTTGCATCCGTTTCTCTCTATACTCAGTATGCCCCGTGAGTGCCCAACTCGCCAAGTCTTCTTTCTTCAGTATGTATCCTAGATATCTGAACCGTCTCTTTCTGATTTTTAGTATAATTGCCCTTTTTTACTCCTATTTTCCTGAAAACTTCCTAGTTTCTCACATGCTCAGTCCACCGTATTCTCTGTATATTTTTTTAGAACCACATCACTGTTGTCTCAAGTTTCCTATTTATCTTTGGAGATATGGACTTTAGAGGAGAACTGATTTTACATAGCAGTTCAGGTTTATATAAAAACCGTACATTCTTGAGTATTGTCTCATTTGTAGAACTACATAAATAGTTCAGTTTGAAATTCCAACGTATGTCACCTGACGAAGGTTGGAGAGTACAACGGCTGAAACGACGTGAATATTACATCAATGATGAGAACAGACTGAACTATGTAAATAGTGTGAATGACTAACTTTTAATCTAAAAGCTTTGCCCAATATGAGATCTATTTAGAGTCTCCGAATGATTTTGGTTGCACACAATAGGGAACATTTTATGTTTTCTTTTTCTATGTGCCATACCCTTTCAGGATATTAATGATCATGGCTCTCCACAATTTCTTGCCAGTTGTAGTTCTTAGCAGGTTTTATCGTTGTTCAATCTCTCCTTAATCCTGTTTTACCAACCATTTACAAAATCTAGTTAGGTGGTGACTGAATTTTTTCCTCTGTCCCCTTTGCATTCGATATACAATGTGAGTGTCAGATTATATACCCTAGAAAATTTAACTCTTTTACTGATGTTAAGTACAAATGTCCTTCTTGTTTCAATTTTCTCTAAAACGTCGTTGTTGCTCATATATTCAGTCCATAGTATTCTCAGTATCCATTTGTAGAGCAACATTTTTGTTGCTTCAAGTCTTTTCTACATTTGCAAAGAGATTGTGCAGCATTGATTGTCATATAGGTGGACAGCTATTAAATGATATTTCAGTACTCTTTTCTTTGTTTCTAATGAAATTTTGCTGTTTCTTAAAACATTGCTTAGCTTTTGGAAGCCATCTTTTTTTTACTACAATGTAGTTCGAATTTCTGTTTCACTTTTATCATCTGCTAAATCTAGGTATCTAAATATTTGTATTTGACTGATGTTTGTATGTGCAATTTGTATTTTGCGTGTTGTACTGTTTCATCTGCTGACAACCATGAATTTTTCCCCTTTCTTCTCACTTTCCTTCTCTACTTTTGTTAGGAGCTCCTGTAGTTTCTTTTTTCTGTCCACTCTCAGCACTGTCATCTGTGTATCAAATCTCGTTAAGATTGTGAACGTCTCGCGACGTCTCGTCTGTGAGAAAGTGGTTGCAGAGCGAAAAACAATTCATCGCATACAATGGCGCGGAAACTCTTTTTGGGTTCTACCTAGAGTGGAAAGCGAACCATTGGCAGCTTCCCCACTCCATATACTACATTTTCAGCCTAATATGATTCATGTACAGTAAAAGAATAACAGGAGTCAGGTACTTACTGAAGCGGTACCTGGAAACGACCAGCATCTTTAGCAATAAGTCGTATATGTTGATAGAGGTCGCAGGTTCGAATCCTGCCAAATGACACACATTTTTGTAACAAAATTTATCGTAAATAATCAGGCCGGTAGAAATAGATATACTGTTTGATTAAAAACAGAATATCTACTCAAATACGAGTACCGATTAAAAATAATGTTCAGACAAATAATTTCAATATGTCGGTTTCGTTAATCATCGGGATTTTCCGTAACATTATTGACATTACGATACATTTTAGAGCAGATATGGTTATTTACGTAGAATCGAAAATTGTGTTATATAGGCTTGATTTGACTTCGTTTAGACTATGGTATCATTCGTGGTCGATTGGTTTAAGACGCGCCAAATCAAGTGGTGGCTTCCCTTATGATGATAAGGGTTGCAGGTTCGAATCCTGCGGAATGACACACATTTTCCTAACAAAATTTATCGTATATAATCAGGCCGGTAAAAATAAATATACTGTTTGATTAAAAACAGAATTATTGGGACTTATAAATCTAATGTCCACACAAATACGAGTGTCGATGAAAAATAATGTTCAAATAAATAATTTCAATACGTCGTATGCATGAATTCTACTTGAGATCTGGGTTTAGTTTAATTCCTAATAGGCTCTCAAGGCAATAATAAATCATAGTAGAACTTTTAATTATATCAAAATCTCTTCACTGTATGAGTCGAATAAGTCTGGTGATCGTGCATCATTGTCTTACATTCCTTTCTATATTTACACTTTTTAAAATTTTATTTTCTTATGTTCCCTAACTTCAAGTAAGCGTTCATTTTATTCCCATACAAGTTCAATTTGTGTAGATGTTTGGGAGATCGTTTTATCGCACCGATAGGCACCCTTAAACCCTCGAATGTCAATCTGATTTAGTAGACCTGTGCTCCTAGAAATATTGACACTGGTGACCATTAATCACAGACCCCAAAGCACCCAGTTGCTTCTTATTTACCTTCCTGAAAAAAAAAAAAACCCAAGCGGAAGATAAGGATTGCAGGACTTCTTTTTAGTTAATCAATCAATCCCCCTCCAGAAATATTTAACTTTTCCTATCTTCGAGGTATATGGGGACAAAAATCATTTATCGAAAATGGCATTTTCGATTCTTTATTACCGTAAATATGTTCGTCGTCGATATTGGTGTTTCCCGAATGTTAACAGTTTTCTGGCGATAACGAAATCCATACTATAAGTGCATCATGATTTGTCACCGTTGCTGGGCATGGGGGAGACGGGATAGTGGTTGGCGATTCTGGGTCTTTATTACTTCTCGCTTTATTTCCCGTTCAAATCTCCAACACCCTCTCTCTACTGATTATTTTACGATTCAAACTGCAGTTTTTGTTTTTTGTTTTTGCTTTGGTATTCGCTTATTCTTCTGCGAAATCTATTGTCTCATATTTGACAAAAACGAAAACAAAAACAATACAAAACAATACAGTTCATATTCCCTTATGTTTTTTCTAATACAACGATTTCCAATGCCAAACTGCTATCCATAAAAATCGGCCACATATCTTCCGACGTTAGAAGCCGAAAACAAACATACAAATGTTCCATTGTAACGTTCCTAAGAAAGCATTCATAAAGTTTTCGTCTATATTTCTGAGATGAGGTAGTATTTATACGTATTTACATTACTCTATTAGGACTATTGTCTTAATCTTTGTTGCCATTTGTACGATGTTTCGGTTGTTGTACGCTCCGGCCTTCTTCAGGAATTTCGGACGTTGTACGCTAGGAAATTTGAACCGAACTCTTTAATCACTGGGGTATATCGTTCTCATTCCTTGCGTAAAACCTCGATTGGAAGTCATGAGTTATCTCCCTGCAAGTTACTTGCTCACCACTACTGGTATTGAATTCACAACTGTAAGAGTCACGTCAACGTCTATATCCGTAAGGACGAGAACATCTAAATTATTGGGACTTATAAACCTAATGTCCAGTAACCCTTTTTTACTAGAGTTCATATTGCAATTTTTAGATGTTAATGGTTTTTCTAGTTTTTTTTTTTTTTTTTTTTTTTTTTTTACCAGAGCTTATTTTTGACACTAATGATTCATAATGTATATAGATAACAGATTTGGTTGCCTAGTTTTTTACAACTATCAAACCTTCGTAAGTTATTTTTAAAAAAGGAGTCAATGCGAAAAATATTTTCCTTAGCTGCATACTATATGCTTTGCCAGGGCTACTTACAATGTTGAATTCAGAGTTTTCTTTCTCCTATGCCGGTTGCCACCCAAAGCTATAGAACCCAGTCTGTACTACTATTTACTAATGGCTGGGGTGGGAGATAAGAACTGGATTCATACCTTTTCCAAGGTAAGTGAATGTAATGAACTCGACTGAAATTCAAACTCAGCTCTCCAATTTCTCACTCCAAGCCACTATCCATTATATCACCCGCACATTTTACGACGATCTGGGAACAGATCTTTTACATCGTAAGGTTACCGAAAAAATAAGAAGAGAAATTAAAAATGAAGTAGTTCAGGAATGTTCATATGCTTTGGGAAAATAAAACTAAAAAAAAAAAAACTGCAAGAAAGAAATAACAGAACGTTTTACGATATGATGGAAAGCATATAAAAACAAACTATAACAAAAATGACCTTGTTATCATAAGTGAAGCGTAAAATCTATAATGAATATATAAATGAATATATAAATGAATATATAAATGCCAGCGATGATATCTGGTTGCGAATTACAGAAGTTAACAAAACCTTTTGAAAATAAACTCAAACTTCACAAAAATCAATGCAAAACTAAGGCTTGGCAATTGATTGGCTACATATTGAGACTACATAGCTAAGAGATAGAAAATGTCAACATGAATCAAGATATGCGATATCAGCAAGAAAAGATAACAGATGAAGCAAAAGGCTGCTTTATCATTGCACAACGAGTAACAATGCAGTACGAAAAGGCCAAACAGAAACAAAAGGAAAAGTTTTTGCTGATAGCAGAGAATAGTACAGTCATGGGAAGAATTAGGAAGTAACTTTTGTCCGACATTGTTGTATTCACTTACGCGCAAACACCCTTAGGAAAGGTATTAAACCGTTGCTTCTTCCTTCAGCTAAGGGTTAAATAACAGGACAAATTTGGTTTCATAGCCTTGGTTGGTAACCAGTCTACCCCAGAAAGTAATGACAAACGACTTCGGGAAAATCTTCTGCCCAGTCAGTGACGTCTCTTTCGAGACATGATCGCCCAAGCGTATATCACGTATATTATATTCTAAGAGAAGTAGATGAAAATAAGAAATAATAGATTGAGTTTTATAGCCTTGGTTGGCAATCAGTCTACCGAAGAAAGTAATGGCAACCTACTGCAGGAAAATCTTCTGCCCATTCAGTCATCGCTCTTTCGAGACATGATCGCCCAAGCGTATATCACGTATGACACATAACTGATTAACTTTGACAGTGGACTTGCTACTGCTGCTGCTGATTCCCATTTTTTAAAAAAAAGATTTTGCCCCTCTTTCACTTTCTCTCTCTCTCTCTCTCTCTCTCTCTCTCTCTTACTCTCAAGAGAGAGAGAGAGTAAGAAAAATCTCCATTTCTTTGAATGTTTTTTCCCGCATGCAAGTTTTGTTTCGCTCGCTTTTTTCTTAATTTGTGCTAATCTCAGATTGCTTAATCTTCAACGGATTTCACAAATCAAATCTTGAAAAAAATCTTATCTTGATATCTTATCTTCGTTTGTTCATTCCACGTTTCATTGGGCACCGCGTCGTAGTGTAATGGTTAACAAGTTTGTCTCACGCGACCAAAAAATGAGTTCGTTCATCCTGGAGTTCTCCATATTTTCGGCCTTGTTAGAAGACAAAGACATCTTTACGTGGTGTAATGGTTAGCAAATGTGTCTCGCTAGATCAATTACGAATAAATAGTGAGCTTGATCCTCACTAGGGGCCATATATTTTCTGCCTCGAGTCACATTGAAGCTACGCTTAGAAAATCATTATAGCCCTCCAAAATGGTGCAAGTCACATATTTCCGTCCTTGTGAGACTTCTATGCTACCCTTAGAAGATCCTCACTAGGTGCCCCATATTTTCTGGCTTGTGTCACATTGAAGCTACGCTTAGAAAATCATTATAGCCCTCCAAATTTTTTTTTATCATTTCACCCCGAAACGCCACTGATGTGCAGGGGGCTACATAAATGTAAAAAGATTAATTAGAAAATAGTGAGGAGTACAAACTAGTTAGAAAGGAACAATAGAAAGCTGAGAAAGTAGTTGCGATGACAGATACATAGGTGGAGAGAAAGGGAAGGTTATACAGGGGAGGGGAGAGAGCTAGAGTCCAGTGGTTAGTAGATGAGTATTGACTTTGCATTTAAATTTCATGGTGCAAGCCACATATTTCCATCCTTGTGACACTTCTATGCTAGCCTTAGAATAGTTAGAATAGTGAGCTGGATCCTCACTAGGTGCCCCATATTTTCTGGCTTGTGTCACATTGAAGTTACGCTTAGAAAATCATTATAGCCCTCCAAAATGGTGCAAGCCACATATTTCTGTCCTTGTGGCACTTCTATGCTACCCTTAGAGAATTTCTTTTTGTTTTATTTTTTATTTCTTTGTCTTTTTTTATTTTCATCCTACTTTCCAGTTAAATTTCCTTTTGTTTATTTCTTTCTTTCGTTCTTTCTTTCGTTCTTTCTTTCGTTCTTTCTTTCGTTCTTTCTTTTCTTTCATTTTCTTTAACTTTTTCTCTTCTTTATATCTTTTTTATCGTATTATACATTTTTTCTGTCTTTATTTATTTCTGTCTCTCTTTCTTGTTACATTCCTTCTTTTTTTCTTTCTTTTTATTTATTCCTTCTTGCTTTTTCTTACTTTCTTTTTTATATCTTTCTTTTTGTCTGTCTGTCTTTCCTTCCTTCTTTTCTTTTTTCGTTCGAACTTTTTTTGTTTCCTTTTATCATTCTTTGTCTATTTGTTCCACTTTGTTTTCTTTACTTCATTCATTCTATCTGCCTGTCTTTCCATTTCTCTTCTTTCCTTATTGGTCTACTTTCTTATCTTTCTTTCCTCCTTTCTTTCTGTATGCTTCTCCTTTTTCTTTCCTTCTTTTCTTTCTTTCATTATTTATTTTTCCGTTTTTCCTTTTTCTGTCCATTTTATCATTCTTTTGCTATCCTTTTCTTTTTTCATGTTTTATTCTTTTTCTTTATTTTTCTTTCTTTCTTTGTTTTCTTATTTCTTTTCTTTTTTAATATTTTGTTCTTTTTCTTTCTTTCTTTCTTTCTTTCTTTCTTTCAGATGATCCTCTTTCAACGTTACAAAACCCATTTATTTATCTTTATCTGGTCTCTGCCATCAAAACAATGATTTATAAAAAGTACACTTAAACAAAAAAAGAACATTAGCTCTTCTTTTGTTTCTTCATTAATGACAAATCAAAAACATATGAACGTCACTTACATTCTTCTGGTAAATCAAATCGATTCTGATCACAATGAGTCATAAAACTGGAAAGATACGAAATTAATATTTTGTTCGGTGTGTTCTCTAGAATTCTCAAAATCCTACAGTATGGACAAAAGCCAAACTGTTTCTCATCTGAGATGAAGAAAAGTATATTTTAGGAATGTTGCATGGGAGAAACGATGATAACAAGCTGCTTTTAAATAACACTTAATAAATGTCCATATATTTAAATGATAAAAAGGCAAGATACCAACTTCTACATTAAAATCTTTTTGAAAAGATTTCAAATTTGAAGACTTATTAAAAATTATCTCATCTGACATTAGTTAATATTTCAATAAATGGTAAAAATTTTGATGTCTGATTTTGAAGGCATAAAAAGAGGCTTCGTTACGCCGGCTATTTATTTAATAAATAAATTTTGGCCTTGTGTCAAATGTAACCGAGACCACCTGATGTAAAACAATCAGAAATTTGAACAAAAGAAAAAAAAAGGGATCGTTTGCATTAATAAGTTTAAATTTATTTAACAAAAATAGTGACATCAATTTTGTTGTTTTGAAATAACATTTATGTTTGAAAATTCTTCAAAAGATTCTTCTTTTTCAATGTGTATTTAAGAGCCCAGTTTTCTTAAAGTCAGATAAAATGTCGTGAAGAAAAGACAAGCCTGGTGTCGCTGATGTATGTACAATTATAGTAGATGAATTCGTCCTGAGTGTGAATGAAAGTGGAAAGGATGTCTTTGTTCTTTCTTTTTTGTTGCCGACAAGTAAATGAGAAAAGGGGAGAATCGATTAGTGTGGTATTACAGAGAGAATAAAAGAGTTTGAAAAAGGCATGTTGTCTAGATGAGATGTCCGGTTGACTACCTGTGGCTCTCTGCGTTGTTCTTTCTCGCTGTGTTGAGCATAAATGAAGAACAAGAATCAATGGATGCAGCGCAAAAAGGAAGGTGAGAGAAAAAGAAAATGCATATCGTTTGGACTTGGTGTCTAGTAGACGACCTGTGACTCTCTGAAAAGAAAGGCAAAAATAATACGTTTGTGAAGAATAGAATAAGATCAACTGCTGATTTGCCAATAAATAAGAGGTTGTATTTATTTTGTTTTCGCAGGCGTCAGCACATTGACAAATTTAGTGAACCAACTGTCTTATGAAAAGCGCTTTATTATTGGTGAACGAATAAATGTATATGTTTTTTAATTGGCTCATAAATAAGTTATAGGTTGTATAATCTCAGATTTTCTGTGTAATCAAATCTTAGGAAGTCAAAAGTTCTTGTTAAAATCGTCATTAGAAATTTTCTCTGTACAAATTATATGCTAACAATTTTTATGTATTGTTGATTCTAAATATATATATATATATATATATATATATATATATATATATATATATATATGTATATATATGTGCTTGGCTAAACCAATTATTTAACGAGTTTAAATGAATGGATGTTAGAAAAAGGACAAAGAGAAATGGCAAAGGGTAGTACCGGGCATTCCCTGGCTAATGAATGTATACCCACTGAACTCGCCCGCAACCATCTTTAATAATTTTTACTCTAGCAATATTTACATAGCTTGAAGTAAATTTATTAAAAATTCTTTAAATAAGCTTGAATAGATTGCTTTTGTTTGTCAATTAAAGTATTAAGAAATATTACTATTTTAGAATTTGTTGCAAGCCAAATTAGTACATATTTGAACAAATCCGTAATAAAAAAAAATCAACAGATTTTTATAACTGGTATTATAACTATAAAATAATTTTCAAAATGTGTTTTTGTTATAGTAATATTATTTCAGTCTATGAAACTATTTAGCAGTTTTGACATTTAGCTAGAATATAAAAATCATTGCTTTATAAAAAGCCTGAGGAGTCCTAGGCTGCAACCAATTCTAGCCTAAAGAATAATCCGACTCTGGTAAAGAGTAAACAAATTTAGTGTAGCAAAATTTGCTTAAAGGGTTTTTCATTCTTTTTATGCCTTGGCTTAAGAAAAAGAAAATAAATAAATTAAAATGTAAGTGAACTAGTAGAACTGGTAGAATGTTTGATAAAGTATCAACTAATCTATTCAGTAGCCATTCTTGTTTAATTATATATTTTTCTTCATTTTCTTTTGTTATTTTTAGTTGCTTAAGTCAGTTGACATCCCTAGTGACGTTGCTTAAGATTTAAATAAACTTGAGTACAGTTGTTTAATGTAACATTTCACCCGAGGTTCGAGAGCCACACAAGGTAGTACGTTATAGTAGATATGGTAATAATGAATAATATATGTGATATAAATGAAAGAAAGTGTAGAGGGATAGAAGAGAGGGTAAAGAGACAAAAGAGAGGATAGAGGAAAGTAAGTGAGGATAGTGAGAAGGAAGAGATAAGAATAAGAGTGTGTAGAGGGATGGAAGAGATGGTAAAGGGATGAAAGAGAGGGTAAAGGGATGGAAGAGAGAATAGGGAGGAGGAAGAGAGTGTAGAGAGAAAAAAGAGTAGGTAGAGGGGTGAAAGAAAAGAGAAATAGCGTAATGAGATGGAAAAGAGAGCAGAAAGATTGAAGAGAGATGGAAAACAAGGAAGGAGGAGTTGAAATAAATGGAGAGTGTTGAAATAAAGAAGAAAGATAACAGTTGTCTCTTGATTTGATGGGGTAAGGAATGAAATGCTGATGAAAGCATCTAAACATTTGTGAAGAACCATGATCATCCATGATCTTAGGTTACATGGTAAATAAAAAAGAAATGAGTGTTTGCTTTGTGGAGTACTCAGTACTCACAAAAACCTATTTATTTAACGATGTTTTTGTTATCCTTTAACCACCATAGTCAATCTCTACTACCCATGCTAGTCTCTCTAAATGTAATACACTGCGCTTCCTCGGCCTAACTCTCTCAGCCGACCTCAGGTGGAATTACTCCATTGAATCAATGGTTAGAGGTCGGTTCACTGTCAGACCAGGAAGTTTTTCTCGTCTGAATCCATCATAGACATATACAAATCTACCATCCGCCCATGCATTGAATACTGCTGTCACATCTGGTCAGGTGTCTCTGCTATTAATCTCAGAGTTCTCGAAAAACTCCCAAAGTAAATCTGCAATGTAATGGATTTCGACCTGGTAGCTCGACTCCAGTCACTTTCTCAATATTTATTATATGAAAAATACAATTGTGGCACAAGGCCGATTTGGGGAAAAACTCAGATTGGTCTTCAGTACCTATCCTATACCTAGCTAATCCGACTCACTACCCAAACATACTTTACAATTTTCTCATCCATCACAAGAACATGTTCATCATCATTCAATCCTTCATACACCAAAATACCTCAAACATACCAGAAACCTAAAAAAAAACAAAGAGTATAAAAATTTTATTGTGAATAATAGATACAAAAATATATTTAAAAATATATCATGAAATGATATGTGGGGAGGGGCATGACATAAATTCCCATAACAAAAAAAATTTTAAACAAAAGATACAAACAGAAATCATGATGTTAGTTGGACCCAACCAATAATAAAATTGATGGGGAGAATATAATCTTGACCCAGACGAGATAAAACGGGACAAAAAATAAAAACTGGGGAGATTGGGAATCTCGACCTGGATCATAACAAAAGACAATGCCGGGGTCTGGCTAGGACTCACATTCATTCCCATTAAATAGGTACACAAAAAGGAACTACCGACGTAATGTGGCTTACCTCCGTCTCTTCTCCAAATACTTCCACGGCTTCTGCTCTGACGAGTTTAGTTCTCTGGTGTCCCCTCTGCATGAATTTACTTGAGCTGCTAGACTAAAACTCCCACCCTTTTAAAGTGGAACCAATCAAATGTTACAGCAACTCCCTTCCATATACTTGCTTCCTTGATAGCTACAATCTCCAAGATGTAGAACAACAATAGAATAACAACACTTATCAGCGTAAAGGTCCCAGCTAGAAATAAAGAAGGTTGTAAATCAATACAAACCCTGCTGTATTTACTAGCCTTCCCACGCAAGGCCGGATGTGACACATGGTCATTTTAATGTGGGTATTCCCAGCCATATAGCCGGGCCAAACATATGTCTGTCTATTTTTACCGAGTCGTGGTTCTACCCTTCGGCGGAACCACGACTGGGTTTGTGCTCTCTGCTCGGAAGCAGAGAGCTGACAGTGTTATAGGGTCATAGAGCAGTCATCCAAAGACGACTGCTTCAATGCAAACCCTGCTGTATTTACTAGCCTTCCCACGCAAGGCCGGATGTGACACATGGTCATTTTAATGTGGGAATTCCCGGCCATATAGCCGGGCCAAAAATATGTCTGTCTATTTTTACCGAGTCGTGGTTTTACCCTTCGGCGGAACCACGACTGGGTTTGTGCTCTCTGCTCGGAAGCAGAGAGCTGACAGTGTTATAGGATTACAGAGCAGTCATCCGAAGAGGACTGCTTCAATGTAAACCCTGCTGTATTTACTAGCCTTCCCACGCAAGGCCGGATGTGACACATGGTCATTTTAATGTGGGAATTCCCGGCCATATAGCCGGGCCAAAAATATGTCTGTCTATTTTTACCGAGTCGTGGTTCTACCCTTCGGCGGAACCACGACTGGGTTTGTGCTCTCTGCTCGGAAGCAGAGAGCTGACAGCGTTATAGGGTTACAGAGCAGTCATCCGAAGACGACTGCTCCAATGCAAACCCTGCTGTATTTACTAGGCTTCCCACGCAAGCCCGGATGTGACACATGGTCATTTTAATGTGGGTATTCCCAGCCATATAGCCGGGCCAAAAATATGTCTGTCTATTTTTACCGAGTCGTGGTTCTACCCTTCGGCGGAACCACGACTGGGTTTGTGCTCTCTGCTCGGAAGCAGAGAGCTGACAGTGTTATAGGGCCACAGAGCAGTCATCCGAAGACGACTGCTCCAATGCAAACCCTGCTGTATTTACCAGGCTTCCCACGCAAGGCCGGATGTGACACATGGTCATTTTAATGTGGGAATTCCCAGCCATATAGCCGGGCCAAACATATGTCTGTCTATTTTTACCGAGTCGTGGTTCTACCCTTCGGCGGAACCACGACTGGGTTTGTGCTCTCTGCTCGGAAGCAGAGAGCTGACAGTGTTATAGGGTTATAGAGCAGTCATCCGAAGACGACTGCTTCAATGCAGACCCTGCTGTATTTACTAGCCTTCCCACGCAAGGCCGGATGTGACACATGGTCATTTTAATGTGGGAATTCCCAGCCATATAGCCGGGCCAAAAATATGTCTGTCTATTTTTACCGAGTCGTGGTTCTACCCTTCGGCGGAACCACGACTGGGTTTGTGCTCTCTGCTCGGAAGCAGAGAGCTGACAGTGTTATAGAGTTATAGAGCAGTCATCCGAAGACGACTGCTTCAATGCAGACCCTGCAAACTATGACTAGAATCAAGCTAGTATTTATACAGAAATACTTCCACTCAGTTACCAGTAGCCAATCACAGCCCAAGCAATGGACTACTTGAGTACAATGAGATGCTCCAGGGCACCATAAATAGCTCTCTTTCTCAAGGTGGATTTATTATGGTCTCAGATTGTTCCACAACTGAGTGCTTATCTTAACAACAGAATTGTTCTACATGGCGCTGCGAACAGGATTTATGACACCTGAAGATTGGGATTACTTCTTCATTGAAGTAGGCGTATCCACTGACTAGACTAGCATTCAATCCTTCATATACCAAAATACTTCAAACATACCAGGGACCTAAAAACACCCCCAAATGAGTATAAGCAGGTCGTAACTCAATACAAACCCTGTTGTATTTACTAGCCTTCCCACGCAAGGTCGGATGTGACACATGGTCATTTTAATGTGGGAATTCCCGGCCATATAGCCGGGCCAAAAATATGTCTGTCTATTTTTACCGAGTCGTGGTTCTACCCTTCGGCGGAACCACGACTGGGTTTGTGCTCTCTGCTCGGAAGCAGAGAGCTGACAGTGTTATAGAGTTACAGAGCAGTCATCCGAAGACGACTGCTCCAATGCAAACCCTGCTGTATTTACTAGCCCTCCCACGCAAGGCCGGATGTGACACATGGTCATTTTAATGTGGGAATTCCCAGCCATATAGCCGGGCCAAAAATATGTCTGTCTATTTTTACCGAGTCGTGGTTCTACCCTTCGGCGGAACCACGACTGGGTTTGTGCTCTCTGCTCGGAAGCAGAGAGCTGACAGTGTTATAGAGTTACAGAGCAGTCATCCGAAGACGACTGCTCCAATGCAAACCCTGCTGTATTTACTAGCCCTCCCACGCAAGGCCGGATGTGACACATGGTCATTTTAATGTGGGAATTCCCAGCCATATAGCCGGGCCAAAAATATGTCTGTCTATTTTTACCGAGTCGTGGTTCTACCCTTCGGCGGAACCACGACTGGGTTTGTGCTCTCTGCTCGGAAGCAGAGAGCTGACAGTGTTATAGGGTTACAGAGCAGTCATCCGAAGACGACTGCTCCAATGCAAACCCTGCTGTATTTACTAGCCCTCCCACGCAAGGCCGGATGTGACACATGGTCATTTTAATGTGGGAATTCCCAGCCATATAGCCGGGCCAAAAATATGTCTGTCTATTTTTACCGAGTCGTGGTTCTACCCTTCGGCGGAACCACGACTGGGTTTGTGCTCTCTGCTCGGAAGCAGAGAGCTGACAGTGTTATAGAGTTACAGAGCAGTCATCCGAAGACGACTGCTCCAATGCAAACCCTGCTGTATTTACTAGCCCTCCCACGCAAGGCCGGATGTGACACATGGTCATTTTAATGTGGGAATTCCCAGCCATATAGCCGGGCCAAAAATATGTCTGTCTATTTTTACCGAGTCGTGGTTCTACCCTTCGGCGGAACCACGACTGGGTTTGTGCTCTCTGCTCGGAAGCAGAGTGCTGACAGTGTTATAGAGTTACAGAGCAGTCATCCGAAGACGACTGCTCCAATGCAAACCCTGCTGTATTTACTAGCCCTCCCACGCAAGGCCGGATGTGACACATGGTCATTTTAATGTGGGAATTCCCAGCCATATAGCCGGGCCAAAAATATGTCTGTCTATTTTTACCGAGTCGTGGTTCTACCCTTCGGCGGAACCACGACTGGGTTTGTGCTCTCTGCTCGGAAGCAGAGAGCTGACAGTGTTATAGGGTTACAGAGCAGTCATCCGAAGACGACTGCTCCAATGCAAACCCTGCTGTATTTACTAGCCTTCCCACGCCAGGCCGGATGTGACACATGGTCATTTTAATGTGGGAATTCCCGGCCATATAGCCGGGCCAAAAATATGTCTGTCTATTTTTACCGAGTCGTGGTTCTACCCTTCGGCGGAACCACGACTGGGTTTGTGCTCTCTGCTCGGAAGCAGAGAGCTGACAGTGTTATAGGGTTACAGAGCAGTCATCCGAAGACGACTGCTCCAATGCAAACCCTGCTGTATTTACTAGCCTTCCCACGCCAGGCCGGATGTGACACATGGTCATTTTAATGTGGGAATTCCCGGCCATATAGCCGGGCCAAAAATATGTCTGTCTATTTTTACCGAGTCGTGGTTCTACCCTTCGGCGGAACCACGACTGGGTTTGTGCTCTCTGCTCGGAAGCAGAGAGCTGACAGTGTTATAGAGTTACAGAGCAGTCATCCGAAGACGACTGCTCCAATGCAAACCCTGCTGTATTTACTAGCCCTCCCACGCAAGGCCGGATGTGACACATGGTCATTTTAATGTGGGAATTCCCAGCCATATAGCCGGGCCAAAAATATGTCTGTCTATTTTTACCGAGTCGTGGTTCTACCCTTCGGCGGAACCACGACTGGGTTTGTGCTCTCTGCTCGGAAGCAGAGAGCTGACAGTGTTATAGGGTTACAGAGCAGTCATCCGAAGACGACTGCTCCAATACAAACCCTGCTGTATTTACTAGGCTTCCCACGCAAGGCCGGATGTGACACATGGTCATTTTAATGTGGGAATTCCCAGCCATATAGCCGGGCCAAAAATATGTCTGTCTATTTTTACCGAGTCGTGGTTCTACCCTTCGGCGGAACCACGACTGGGTTTGTGCTCTCTGCTCGGAAGCAGAGAGCTGACAGTGTTATAGGGTTACAGAGCAGTCATCCGAAGACGACTGCTCCAATGCAAACCCTGCTGTATTTACTAGGCTTCCCACGCAAGCCCGGATGTGACACATGGTCATTTTAATGTGGGTATTCCCGGCCATATAGCCGGGCCAAAAATATGTCTGTCTATTTTTACCGAGTCGTGGTTCTACCCTTCGGCGGAACCACGACTGGGTTTGTGCTCTCTGCTCGGAAGCAGAGAGTTGACAGTGTTATAGGGTTACAGAGCAGTCATCCGAAGACGACTGCTCCAATGCAAACCCTGCTGTATTTACTAGCCTTCCCACGCCAGGCCGGATGTGACACATGGTCATTTTAATGTGGGTATTCCCGGCCATATAGCCGGGCCAAAAATATGTCTGTCTATTTTTACCGAGTCGTGGTTCTACCCTTCGGCGGAACCACGACTGGGTTTGTGCTCTCTGCTCGGAAGCAGAGAGTTGACAGTGTTATAGGGTTACAGAGCAGTCATCCGAAGACGACTGCTCCAATACAAACCCTGCTGTATTTACTAGGCTTCCCACGCAAGCCCGGATGTGACACATGGTCATTTTAATGTGGGAATTCCCAGCCATATAGCCGGGCCAAAAATATGTCTGTCTATTTTTACCGAGTCGTGGTTCTACCCTTCGGCGGAACCACGACTGGGTTTGTGCTCTCTGCTCGGAAGCAGAGAGCTGACAGTGTTATAGAGTTGCAGAGCAGCCATCCGAAGACGACTGCTCCAATGCAGACCCTGAAAACTATGACTGGAATCAAGCTAGTATTTATACAGAAATGCTTCCACTCATTTACCAGCAGCCAATCACAGCCCAAGCAATGGACTATCCCACTTGAGCACATTGAGGTGCTCCAGGGCACCATGAATAGCTCTCTTTCTCAAGGTTGGTGGATTATGGTCTCAGATTGTTCCACGACTGAGTGCTTATCTTAACAACATGATTGTTCTACACAAATGCAAATGAATTTAAATGCAATGTATTACCATCTCTTATCTTCTTGACTCTCATCCTTTCCTTGACAACCTTTCTATCTTATTCTTCTCACTTCCCACTCTCACGCAGCTCTTTTCACACCAGTGTTCCCATCATTTTCTTACCTATTCTTCGATACCCCCTGTGACCTGTTCTTCTTTCTCTTCACTCTTCTCTTATACAACCCCCTACGCACCAGTTGCTTGGGGTGAAATGATCATAAAATATATCATCATTATCAATTTTTTATTCATTGTGCAAGATCGTTCTTTCTACTTCTATTACTTATTGATTAGAAGAATGTATTTTTTTGGGCTCAGCAACTTTGACATACCGTCTGACAATAACTATTCGCAGTTGAGAAACATTAACCCCCTCTCCAGAAAATGCCCGGGTATAGTTTGGTCTAGTCTAGTCAAAAATTACCCCCCATAGTTCATATCAGTCAGTTAAGTGCCATACGTGATACACGCATGAGTGATCATGTCTCCACAGACATGACTTACTGTGCGGAAGATTTTCCCGCAGTAAGTTGCCATTACTTTCTGCGGTAAACTGGTTGCCAACTAAGGCTATAGAACACAATCTAATTATTTAACCCATACATGGAGGGAGAAGCGACAGATTATTAACGTTCCTAAGTGTATTTGCGCGTAAGTGAATGCAACGAATTCGTTGCATTCACTTTTTTTTTTTAATCATTTCACCCAAAGCAAGGCATTCCACTGCCACTATTGCGCATGGGGCTACAGAGGGGAAGGTAAAGAGAAGGAGTGGTTAGACATAGGGAATGTCAGGAGGAAGGTGATAGATGGGTAAGGATAGATACCGAGGATGAGGGTTGGGCAGATGGGAAGAGTGTTTGATAGAATGGGAGCAAGTTAGTGTTTTAGGAGGTGTCTATTGACCTTACATTTAAACTCCTGGAGATTGCGCACGGGGTATAAAATAACCCAGTATAAACCTTTATAGACTTTGTGCTTCATATACTACGCAAAAGTGTTCGACAAAGTACGTCACAAAACACTTGATAGATATGCTCGACAACCTCGATATTTTCGGAAAAGACGTTAGGATAATCAAGAATCTATATTGGCAGCAAACCACTTGCGTACGGATGTAAAATGCCGAGTTCCTTTCGGAGCGTTTTCACTTATGGTTCACCACAATTTCCTGCCTTTTGTAGCTCTTAATAAATTTGTCCCTTTTTTTTTTTATCTCGCCTATACCTCGCTCCTTGATTCATTTATTCAAGTTCGCTGGGTATGTTACCCGTTGTTATCCTCTGTCTTATTTGTGTTCAATTTGTCCCATGAGAGTATATGCCCTAGAAATTTCAACCATCTCTTTCCGATTTTAAATATAAATGTCCTTTTTGTTTTCCTTTTCTCTAAAACTTTGTCTTTCCTTGCATGTTCGTTTGAACCCCATATCTGTTGCTTTAACCCTTTTTTATATATGAGGAGATTGCCCAGCATACACTTCCACAAAGGAAGACTGATATCACGTAACTTTGAATTGATTTACTAATTTGATTTTCGTATCGCCCATTTGTAATTTGCATTTTGGGCTGTTTCCTTTTGCTAACAACCATGCATTTTGTCTTCTTCAACTGCGATCTTCAAAACTTCAAATACAATGTCAATCGCTATCTTCTGTCTTCTTGAATAGTGTTCTCTTTTTTGTCCACTATCCTTAAAGATTTTCCCAGATTTTTAACTCTCACTAACACCCTTGCGTCTTAGTGGATTCATCGCTTTGCCTGAGTTGAAATTATTAAACAAAACTCGGGAACTTTTTCCATTATTGATTTTATTGCCTTGCTTGTGGTGAGATGATTAATCAAGCAACGTTGCTTGATGGCTCAAACGAGTGTTAATAGATGATGTAGACTCCTCCCGCATTAACCAAGTATCCAGGATCATAAAAAGAAATTAATCTTGTTCAATTAATAGTGTTGTATAAAATTAAACAGACTTTTGTAAAGTGCACTTATGTGCTAATAATAACTGCTGATATTTTTTATTTATCTAGGGGCTCTGTAGATGAATTGTCAGTCAATTAAATGCAATAGGCGATACACGCTTGGGCGATTATTTCTTGAAAGAGACATGGCTGACTGAACAGAAAATTTTTCCCGCAGTAGGTTACCATTAATCTCTGCAGTAGACTAGTTGCCAACCAAAGCTATAGAACTCTACCAGTTCTGCTATTTAACCCATAGCTGAAAGGAGGAGCGGCGGATTAATACCTTTCTCATGGGCATTTGTGCGTAAGTGAATGCAACAAATTAAACTAGAATTAGAACTCGGCTCTCAACACTTCAATTAATTTGACCAAAATTAATGGGTATCCATAACTTTGGCCTACAAATGAATCTGAAATTAAATTAAATACAAACAAATAATCTCTGCGGGAATGTGACGCTACATGACCTATAAAATCCGAAACTTTAATCTGTAAAAACATTTATACACATTATAATGGAAAAAACGAGCAAATATATTCTAGTCTAGTGGGTATCTTCTTGCCTTGCTGCTTTTATATCTGGGATGGGAACAGGCCTACCTTTATTTATACCCTGAACATAAAAGAGCCTAGCCTAGAATAAACACATGTATACCCGGATTGGGAGTAGACTTTACGCTATTATATCGGCAAGTGCTCCCAATCAAATTCTAAGTAAGTATAGTATACCGCAATTCACGATTTATATTAGTAAGATTTTATTTTGAAAATATTTCTTTTGCTATAAATCCCTGTTGTGGAAAATGCAGTTCAATCTCAAATATCAAAGATTGTTGAAATAGAATATCAGTAAAAATGATTTTCTTTCTATTTCAGGAGCACATGAAATTGATGTCACCTGGTCTGGTTTCCCTCTTCCCTATGCCCCATATCAGGGATACGCTACGAATGAGCCAATAACACCCCCACGTAGCACAACGCCAACGTTACTTACAGTACCAACCGGCAACTCTTTCAAGCGTCCGTTCACGCCTTCTAGTCCTTCATCGATCAAATCAAAATCACTACCCCATCCAAAAGTCATTCTTCGGGGACACGGCCTAAAGGAAGCAAAGGTGGGTCGTACGGCAACGTTTACCATTGATGGAACCGAAGCCGACTCGGGTAAGTAAAAAAAAAAATAAACAAAAAATAAACAAAAACAAAAAAACTTCATTTATTTATTTACTAGCAATATAGCCCGGCGTTGCTCGGGTGTAATGAAAGCATTAAAACTAACCGATGGTCCTGGAGCTCAGACTCTTTAGACGTTGGCACGAAAGACTAAAAAGCAATAGTTGTTTCCAGTTAAAGCGAAACAGTAGACTGAAAGAAAAATGAATGGATGTAAGTCAAATCTTGATTTCCTGGTATCGATATCAAATAAGTTTTTTTCGTTGTAAACTGAATTTTGAAGGCTAAATAAGTCCTCTGAGTAAATGGTATGATGGCTTAGACTAAGAACTACAATTATACCTACTTAGAGCCAAACCCGAAGCAAAAACTAAAATAAAAGGGCTGAAAAAAATACAGACATACAGGCAGATAAACAGACACACACACAAACATTTTGCCTTATATATATATATATATATATATATATATATATATATATTATCGATTTTCTGCACTATTGTAAGAACTGCAACCTTGAAACTTCTGAATATCGTTTCTTATGTCTTTGTCTATAACTGTATCAAATTTGATTAAAATTGGATCACTCGTTCTATAACCCGATTTTTTCGATTATCGATTTTCGATATTTATCAGGGGGTAGCTCGACACAAAACCTAGCTAAGAACACTCGCAGACGCTTATAGTACAACCGTGTAAATTTTGAAAAAATCGGTTTAGCCGTTTCGGAGTCTATAGGTAACGGACACACACACACACACACACACACACACACACACACACACACACACACACACACATACACACACAAACACACAGACAAAGTTCCATTTATAAAATGCATTTAGATTTGCTAACTGCGCATTTAGCTAAATGATGCGAAAATTACTCATGGCAATTTGCTCTGATTTCCGATCGATAAGAATCTTTAGTATCACTAGGTGCGTTAACAAGGAAGAAAACTTAGCTAAATTTTAGATATGCGCCAACAAAAAAGCCGTATAACAAGAAATTATATAAATAGATGAGAGGAGATCCCGAATTCTCCACATCCTCGCTAGAAGGAAATCAGAAGTTAGAAGAAAGATCCAAAATCTCATCCTTGATTCGACTGATGTGAATTTGACGGGATCCAGAAATGGTTAAAAAATAATTTAGGCTATACACACACACAAAACAACTGGAAGATAAAATGTTATATAAACTCTGACCTACATGCAGAGAAAGCAGAATCCCTCATATTATCACATGAAGATGATCGAACGTTTAAAGAAAGGCCCGAAACCGCATGCCTTCGATTGGCTTTAATTTGACGAAAACCAGAATTGAATAAACAATTATTCGATGTATGTGCACTTTTCCTTAGTTATGCTTTCATTGTGACATATCTTAAAACTATCATGATTTTTTGTCAAACTGTTTGATTTCCTCTTTCTGTCTGAAACTTATGCTTATATAGACGTGTATAAAAGCAATGTTAGCCTGGAACAAGGCCAAATTTACGTAGATGTGTGTATTTTGTAATCATATCTTCTCTTGAGTTGTATATTGATTTTTCTAACTTGTTTCAACTGACGAGACTTGAACAACAGTGATTCATGATCTATCAACCAAAGTCTGGTATGTATATAATAAAGTGGTTTTTGCAGACGTCAATACTGACAGATGAAAATTTGCAAAATTGGCTCTTATTCACAAATCCTCAAAGTTGGTGAAGTTTTAGCATCATGCACCCAAAAACCCTGAACAGTAGAAACGAAAACCTTGGTTACCAGTTGAATTTTTTCTATAGAAAAAATGTTCCTTTACCTTGCATGGATCTGTATTCAGTTTGTCCATGTTTGTTTTCTAGTTATTTTGTTTTGACATAAAGGGAATGACACCGTTCAAATAAACTTCTTTTTTTGTGTTTGTTTTAATAGCACAACACTCTGTGGTGGTTTTCTAAGAGTAGCCTAGATGATACATAAGGCCGAAAGATGGGGCCACCCAGTGAGGATCGAACTCATTATTCAGTCGTAATTGATTTTACACCACGTCGAAACGTCGAAACGCAAATCCCAATGATTTCACCTGCGACTTGCTTCTTTTTTTATACTGTGTATTTATCTTGTTTCACTTCATTCTACTATAGTTAATGGTACCATATAACCTAGTACCACCTGCCGCATGCTTGTGTTATCGACATTTAAACCGCTTCCATGATCATGCTTTTCTGGTGAAGAAGGTGGCTATACATGCAGAAAGATTAAAACAATTCTTGTTAAAGGGCATCTGAAAACTCTTGTAAGATCAACAGCTGTCTAGCACAATATTCTAGACTAGGCTGCATAGCTATATAAGCAGCCAGTGCGTTGATGATACAGGATCACTGGGAGAAGAAATTTCTAACCTGGTCAGCAGTTAGGGCATAGAGTTACCACAACGAGTACGTGTCCATGACTGAGTTGATACTTACCCAAGATCCGCTATGCATGAATGAATGGCTTTCCTGCTTTTAATCCAGATATGTGAAGGCGACTTGTCAGGTGCTCAACTATGCCGCGACCCTATGTCCGCACCCAATCCAGTGACTGATGGTAAAATAAAGATGATTGTACTAACCTTGTACTGCCTGCGAAAAAAACTAAAAAAACAAATTGAATAAATTTATGTTAGAGATCGCATAAAAGTTGTTGACAAAAATTATCAAAGCTTTTATGATTACAAGACCGAAATCCATTATAGAGGAACGTGAAAGAAGTTGTTGTCAAAAATTATCAAAGCTTTTATGATTACAAGATCCGAAATCCATTATAGAGGAACGTAAAAGGAGTTGTTGTCAAAAATTATCAAAGCTTTTATGATTACAAGATCCGAAATCCATTATAGAGGAACGTAAAAGGAGTTGTTGTCAAAAATTATCAAAGCTTTTATGATTACAAGATCCGAAATCCATTATAGAGGAACGTGAAAGGAGTTGTTGTCAAAAATTATCGAAGCTTTTATGATTACAAGATCCGAAATCCATTATAGAGGAACGTAAAAGGAGTTGTTGACAAAAATTATCAAAGCTTTTATGATTACAAGATCCGAAATCCATTATAGAGGAACGTAAAAGGAGTTGTTGTCAAAAATTATCAAAGCTTTTATGATTACAAGATCCGAAATCCATTATAGAGGAACGTAAAAGGACAACGTGTACCACAACCGCAGTGGAAGCAGTGTGTATTAGGTGAGCTAAGCCCAAACCTCACTAGACTGGTCTGAATTTAGATTTTTTCTTTCTCTAGACTGTTTCCCAAGGCTATAGGGCATAGTCTGGCCTGCTATTTATCCATAGTTGGGAGGGGAGAAGAGATGGGTTCTTACCTTTGCCAGGAGTATTTGTGCGTCAGTTAATGAGGAACTCGAATAGGAATTGAATTATGCGTTCCAATTTTTCATTCCATTAAACCACGCATCTACACATCAAAGCGGTTATTCAAAATATTACCTGTGTCACTGCTGGACAATATCATCAAAGATGAAGGAAAAACTTGAAGCAACTGGTTATACAGAAGGATGCTGCGAATATCATGGATCGAGCATGTGAGCAATGATGAGGTCTTGGAAATGATGGAAACAAAAAGGAAATTAATACTGAGCATCAGGAAGAGACAGCTGTAGTTCCTGGGACATGCAATGAGGAAGGAGGGCTTGGAGAACCTGATACTAACAGGCCAGATAGAGGGAAAAAGAGACAGAGGAAAGCAACGGATAACATATTTGAACGAGGGTTGCATGGTGTAACAGGAGAAGGCGTGCTAAGAGTCATCAGGGATAGGGAGGCGTGGAAAGCCATGATCGCCTACGTTCTGAAGGGGCAGGGCATATAGAAGAAGATCTGTGTCAAATTTTAAAATATAAAGCAATTACCATAGATTTATAAACTTTCCTAGGGCTCTACTATTTATCACTCTTTGAATATAATCTTTCGCCAAAGTTGAATTCGATCGACAAATAACCGTTTAAAATATCAAAAAGAAGTTCTGGATTCCAACCAAGGATCGTTGTTTTTATACAGAAGTAGCCAAAAGAGGTGTCGTATAATAAGAAACTTAGTAGTTTTGTTTTTTTTGTTTTTTGTTTTAGGCTGCATTCAGAGAAGATTAAAAGATTAAATTCAGAACAAAAATGGATTATCTCGGCTGGAGCGCTCTTATACTCATTTGCTAGCCTTGACTGATTTCAAAAGCGTTTACACGAATTTGTGGGAAAAATATTTATCACCCTACCGCCTCTTTCCTACAGCCGAAGCACTGCTAGCCTTTCGCTACTTCACCTTTTTTTATCATGACAAATATTCAGACGAATTGCATTCTTTAGTTCAACAATTTCATACCTTTACAGCTAAGCCTCTTGCTACTCTGTCGTTTTTTCCATGGCAAATGTTAAAACCTGCTATATTGCTTAGTTCTACCAATTCAGACTTTTAGAGTAAAGCCTCTTGCTACTCTCTCGCTATTTCCATGGCAAATGTTCAGACGAGGTACATTCCTTAGTTTCACTAATTCAGATGTTCACCGCTAGAACCAGCAATGGCATGTATACTAGGTCGACCCATCTTCATTGCCTTTGTATTCCATTGTTAAGAAGAGGGTTCCATTCAGACTGATTCTTTCTAAGGACTGTTACTTCCTGGAACAAACACCTGAGAGTGTTAAAAAAGCCTTGACAGACATTGAAAACTCTACAGATGCCTTGGAAAGTTAGCTAGGTCAAAAAACACTCTCACGCTAGAGAGACAAGCGCATTAACTATACTGCAGTGGTCCAATGCAAAAGCCATCGGAACGCAACATGATGTCTTCTTAAATCTGGACATCTAAAAAATAAAAGTACTTTTTAAACAAAATCTATAGAAATTTGAATGTACTATAAGTCTGAGCATGAAATTAAACTCACTTTTTAGATTATCATACAATACTTATTTGAACTACTTTGAGCAGTTTGAAAGAATTTGTTTATTAAAATGAACACATTTGCGACAAATTAGTTTTTATCAACGCGCACATCTTAGAAACCATTTGGCAGATGTTTTAGCCAAATGAAACAACAAATGAAGTGTTATCCAAAATTTAAAGTGTTATGTGCGACCAAATATGTATATTGATCGAGGCTGTTGTTGGAACTCTCTATCTTCAATGATAATGAAAATTCTCACCTCAATATCCATTATTCAAATGGCACAAACTGGCTCAATTTTAAGCCAGCACCGTCCATTCATTTCAGTCAGTTAAGTAACTTATGGGATACACGCTTGAGTGACCATGTCTCTTTCGAGAGATGATCACTCAAAGGCAGCCACATGCGTCCGATACTAACGGCAGCAACAGAGGCTACAACCCGATGAAGAAAACATCTATTTCTATCCTGCGATAAAGCTAAGCTAATATTTATGTGTTTTCTTGGAGTGTTGTGTTTCTTTTTTTTTTTTTTTAATGACAACGTGTTATATACTACCATTAGAAAACAACGAGGAATACGTACATATAAAACAATTATAATCTTATATTTTTATTCATTGTCTGTGACGCTTGTGTGAGCAGCCGCAGAGAGATCGCACATACGAAGGAGCCGTCTGGAGACGTTAGCCAGTCTTTCACTCTTTAGTAAAAAATTATATACTTTATATAGTCTTAAAAATCCAACGCATTTTTGTTTTTCGGGTTGTCACTTTGTTGACATTATCTACGGCCGGATATATATGTCAACGACCCTTAATATTTGTTAACTTTATTCTACTACCAGATGTATCTGTCAAACACATCATTAACGGGCCTTCGCCCTTTCTGATAGGTGTCACTTTTTGTTGACCTTACCTATTGCCGGATGTACCTGGCAACTACTTTCGCCGTTCAAAGTAATATATTACACTACGCATGCGGCAGAGCCTGAAGACGAACTCTCTGACCATTTTTGTGCATTGCCCGATATTACTATGTAATGTCGGTTCTTCAATATGGGAGTAAATGTTGGACAATATCTTCGAAGATGAAGGAAAAACTTGAAGCAACTGAAATGTGGTTCTACAGAAAGCTCCTGCGGATATCATGGACCGAGCATGTGAGCAATGACGAGGTTTTTGAAAGGATGGAGACGAAAAGGAAATTAATAGTGGACATCAGGAAGAGACAAGCTCCTGGGATATGCAATAAAGAAGGAGAGCTTGGAAAACTTGTTACTAACAGGCCAGATAGAGGGAGAAAAGACAGAGGAAAGCAGCGGATAACATATTTGAAGGACTTGATCAGGTGGATGACGGAACGAGGGTTACATGCTACAACAGGAGAAAGCATGCTAAGAGCTACCAGGGACAGGGAGATGTTTAAGGCCATGATCGCCTACGTCCTAAAAGAACATGGCACATAAAAGAAGTCCGATGTGAAAGTGTACACAAATCCACCATTTCACTTTAGAAACACCTCATTTCCATTGCCTTTTGTCGCTTCTCGTTTCTTTTTTATCAGTATGAGTTATGCTATCCAAGACGACACACTCAAACAACCCCTTTCATACCCCCGCAAAAAGTCTATGGTTGGCTCTTTGGTGCTATGTGATTGATTCACAGTAAAGCTGCTCGTCATAAATAAAAAAAAAACAGTTGTCAGTGACGGGTCCGAGCAAATGTTTAAATTTCCTATACTAAGTTCATCTTCAGGCTCTGCCGCACGCGTAGTGTAATATATTACTTTGAACGGCGGAAGTAGTTGCCAGGTACATCCGGCAATAGGTAAGGTCAACAAAAACTTGGAAACTTCAATTTCTAAATTTACATATCTAGAACATCTACAGAAATAATTCACTTTGAAGCAAAAAAGGTTCCGAATTGGTTGAATTGGCTATACCTATAGGCATTATCAAAATTTATGGCGAGAGCTTGCATTAAATTTGTTGCAATCAAAAGAGTTTTATTGTGAAATCTTGTTGATGTTTACGCAAAAGAAGATATCAATTAAGTTTGATGGAGTCTGTTAAATATAAATTAAGATTCAATGGACATTATAGGGGAAAGTACAAAGTTTTGTAACAACCCTTAAAAGAATAAATGTAGGGAAGGTGGAAGGTATGTCGCTTGATGTAAATATTTTTAAAGCAAAAAAGCTTTTTGTGATGTTATCGTTGCAAAGACGAGTCAGAAAACTTGGCTAAAATCTCACATACCGGATTCAATGGTGAAGATGTCATCTAATTATATAGACTAAACTATCGCCCGGTTCACACTCCACCCATATCTATTGAATGGGTGAAGAGGCTCATGTTTCTTGTTTAGGATGTGGTTTCCGGCTTTCTCTTTTCCAATCATTCTACTCTTAAGTAGCCCCATGCGCATCAGTGGCGTCACTGCCTTGCTTGGGGTGATATGATTAAAAATAAAAATTAAATTTTTTAATTTCGAGAATGTTCGTTATTTGTTGTTTATTTTGTCGGTTGTAATGTCAGTTGGGCACCGTATGTGGGAAAAAGACCCCATGACGCAATTTACTCTGCCTGAAATTTGGAAACGGCATGTTGTACTGCTTGGCATTCACACCGGAAGCTTTAATTTCTGTACTTGGGTGTCAATTTAAAAACAGTGCAGAGATTTCAGAAAGAGTTGAATCAGTCTAATGGTAATTAAGGTGTTTGGAGAGATCACTAGTGATGCGGACGTTACATTTCTCTTCATTCTCCCACAAGGCATCAGACTTGACACGGAAGCCTACACCAAGTGCCTTGGGGCGTTAGTGCTGCCTTGGGTCAAGAGGGTGGCTGCTGGAAGACGTTCTGTCTATCAACAAAACTCTGTACCATGCTACACATGCAGAAGAACTCAGTCATGGCTGTTAGACAATTTCTATGACCACATCGCCCTTTGCATTTGGCCACCCAATTCCTTTGACTGCAACCCACTTGATTATTATCTATGGGGTGCGGTTAAACGGAGAATAACAAAACTCCTTGTAACACTAAAGATGAACTGAAGGCAATGATTATGGCAGCATTCACCAACTTAAACAAGGAGACCGTCCAGAAGAGTTGCAGCATCCGATCGCGAGTTTATTGAATAAATTTACACTTTAGCATTTCAGGATATTTTTGTGTAGTTTTGGTAAATATATCTTTCAAAATGAGGTGTCAGTTTTATTTTCATTTTTGCGTAATTTCAAAATTACTGTATATTTAAATTGATCAATTAATATCGGCCGTAAAAATGTGTGCCTTTGAACGTAGTTTCTTATCAATAAAACCTGAGCACTTAGGTTGTCTACTCGTGCACCCATTCTAAGCACATTTAGGTTGTCTACCTGTTTACATGTCTGGAGCTGAGATCGTTTGAGACAGAAATCCACACTTGATGGTAATAAGGGTAGATCGCTATCGAATTATCTTGGGGGCATCAAAGACCAACTCAATTTGATATTTACTTGCATTCACACACACACACACACACACACACACACATATATATATATATATATATATATATATATATTAATACAGGTTTCATTGAATAATATAGACAAGTTCTGTCTATATATATATATATATATATATATTACGGAAATTAACGAAGATTAACGAAACTTGCTTATAAACAACCGACAATTTGAAATGATTTGTTTGAAGATTATTTTTTATCGATACTCGTATTTAAGTAGATATTCTGTTTTTTAATTAAACAGTATTAAATATTTATATCTAATGGCCTGGTTATTTGCGGTAAATTTTTATTACGAAAATGTGTGCCATTCGGTAGGATTCGAATAACCAGGCCAGTAGATATAAATATATAATACTGTTTAATTGTTCAAACAAATCATTTCATATATATATATATATATATATATATATATGAATGACGCCAATTCGGTCGGGTTTCAATCATGGGTAAAAAGCAATCGGATGTCTAACCGTACTGATGAGCTGTGATACAGCAACACAGATCTGTCTGCGGATGACTATATATATATATCCGATTGTTTTTAGCCTTCCGATTTGAGATTGTACCTCTAAGCTATCAAAGTCACATTTTAGCGTGCTAATACACAATGTAGACAAAAGCGAGTTGCCAAGAGTGTTCAAATCATTGCTGAAGAACGATGCGTAAATAGTGGTGAGTAGCTTCTTCTTCTTCTTCTTCTTCTTCTTCTTCTTCTATGTGCTCTGTCCCTTCAGGACGTAGGCGATCATGGTTCTCCACGTCTCTCTATCCCTTGTGGCTCTTAGTATGTTTGCTCCTGTTGCTCCTGGCAACCCACGTTCCGTCATCCACCTGATCAGACCCTGCAAATATGTTGTCCGCTGCCTTCCTCTGTCTCTCCTTCCTTCTATCTGTCCAGTCAGTATCAGGTTCTCCAGGCTCTCCTTCCTCATTGCATGTCCCAGGAACTTCAGTTGTCTCTTCCTGATGCTCAGCATCAATTTCCTTTTTGTTGCCATTCTTTCTAACACTTCGTCGTTGCTTGTATGCTCAGTCCACGATATCCGCAGCATCCTTCTGTAGAACCACATTTCGGCCGCTTCCAGTTTTGTCCTCATTTTCGATGATATTGTCCAGCATTCACTGCCGTATTGAAGAACTGACATCACGTAGAAGTCTAGAACTCTTTTCTTCGTTTCTATTGAGATTTTCCTGTGTTAGTATTTTGAAAATCTACGGTCAGAGTTTATATTATCTTTTCCAACGTTCCGATTTTTCGTTTCTAGTCTTTCCAGTTTCTTTCTCTTCTCTCTCGTCTCTTCACACTTTTTTTTTTTCCTTTTTTCCTTTATATTTTTTCTCCTTCATCTATTTCTCTTTTTTGCTGGTTTAATATTTTTGACATGTCAGAAATATAGACTGAAACAACAGTCATCCTATATTTGTGAAATTTATTTTTCCGATAATTGCTATTTATTTTCTTCTTTGTTCGTTCTAGGCGATCCAATGGTGCAAATTACAGGCTACGATCGACAAAATGATATTGTTGTTAAATCCCGCCCGGTGGCAGAAAATATTTACAAATGCGAGTATATCCCAGAGAAGCCGGGTGCTTACCTTCTAAATATTTGTTGGAACGGACGTCAGTTGAAAGGTGCCCCTTTCAAAGTAAACGTTCGCGGATCTGAATATAACAAAAAGACCCCTCCGGTCGACGATATTCTGGACATGTTGAAAAACACAACTGTCGGGAGAGACATCAGTTTGAGATTGAATCCGCAACTCCTTGGCTCAGGTAAGTTTCATGCCAAACTTCCAATAGTCACTAAGACCAACATTTTCAGTTAGTACTATTGTGACTGACATTTTTCTTCTCATCGATTAACACACACAGACACAGACACACTCACGCACACACACGCACACACACACACACACGGCATATTTGGAGTTTGAATTGTATCCGTTAAAAAAAAAAAAGACAAAAGGAAAATAAAACTTGAAGCTGGCGAAATAACTAAAATATCTGGTAACCATATCAAACATAAGTGCTAATTTCAAAATCCAAGTTATACTGACGAAATTTAACACAATTTTATGAATAGGCCGCCATTTTATTTAAAACTGTTAATTTTATTATAGAGGTAAAACTAGCTTCTCTCCACCTCCAGCAAAACCTCAGTGCAACAAATTAATTAACAAGTAAGGTTAATTTTCATGTCTCCATATTTATTCAATTTCATTTTCATATTTATATATAGCGAATAAAAATACTCCGAAAAATATACTTATAAACAATCAATATGTAATTAACGAACTTTAATATTTAGGTGTTTATTCTCACTGTTAGTTATATAAACAAGCGTTGATTGATAAATAAGGTCTTTAGTTTTTCTTTTTTACCAAATAGGATAAGGAAATTGGGATTAAAATAACTTTCTTTCTTTTCAAAAGGGTGTGGATTAATTAATAAGTGAGGTCTGCAACCCTATAAAACAAACTTTAGACCAGAAAGACTTTCGATAATGTACGCAAGAAAGATCTTTTACAGTTCTGATCAGCTCTAAAATATCTTTGTGGCGTACTTTATCTAACCCCTTTCTGGTCTAATTTTTTTTTTTATAAGGTTGCAGACTTTAACCGTGACATATTCAGGGAGAATATTAAAATAAACAAGAATCTATGCTGGCCGCAAACCGCTTGCATAAATACAGAAAAATAAGATGTACAAAAACAGAAAAAAAGTGTAAGACAAAGATGTGTCTTCTTACCGGTTTTATTCAACCTAAAATCAAACAGGTACAGAATTTAAATACCTGGGAAATGTTATAACAGAAAACGGAAAGTGCGACACTGAGATCCGAAGGCGAATTAATATGGCGAAAGAGGCATTCCAGAAGTTGAGTAAAGTATTAAGAAACAGGACAATTTCACTAGAAAAAATGAGGAAAGTACTGGATTGCTATGTGATGTGATGTGATGTCGGTTCTTCAATATGGCAGTGAATGTTGGACAATATCTTCGAAGATGAAGGAAAAACTTGAAGCAGCTGAAATGTGGTTCTACAGAAAGCTACTGCGGATATCATGGATCGAGCATGTGAGCAATGATGAGGTTTTGGAAAGGATGGAGACGAAAAGGAAATTAATAGTGAGCATCAGGAAGAGACAACTAAAGTTCCTGAGACATGCAATGAGGAAGGAGGGATTGGAGAACCTGATACTAACAGGCCAGATAGTGGGAAAATAGATAGATGAAAGCAGCGGATAGCATATTTGAAGGACCTGATCAGGAAGATGATGGAACGAGGGTTGCATGGTGCAACAGGAGAAAGCGTGCTAAGAGCCACCAGGAATAGGGAGATGTGGAAAGCCTTGATCGCCTAACGTCCTGAAAGGACATGGCACATAGAAGAAGATACAGCGTGACAATTCTGAGAGGATTACAAGTACTACCAGTATTCATTATTGGCAGCCATAGTCATAATAATATAAGATGTGCAGACGACACAGTGTTGATAGCAGACACGGAAAGGAAATTACAAAAACTCTTACAGAAATTAATGAAGGAAAACGAAAAGAAAGGACTAATTATAAACAACAAGAAAATAGAATGCACAGTTATCAGCAAAAGGATGAACCCTAAATGCAAATTACAAATAGGGGATATTAAAATCAAGTAAGTACAACAATTTAGGTATTTGTAACATATTCTAATAGAAAAAGACGCCTTCCAAAAGCTAAGCAGAGTATTAAGAGACAAGAAAATTTCGTTGAGAACAAAGAAAAAAATACTAAACTCTTGTCCACCTGTATGACAGCGAATGCAGGAAAATATCATCAAAAAAGAAAAAGAGACTATTTAAGAGTATTAAAAATGTGGTTCTACAGGAGGATGCTGAGGATAATATGGCCTGAGCAACAACAAAGTTTTGAAGTGAATGGAAACAAAAAGGAAATATATTTAACATCAGGAAAAGGTACTTGAAATTTCTGGGGCATGTAATGAGAAAAGATGGTTTAGAAAATCTGTTACTCACAGGACAGATTGAGGGAATGAATGACAAAGAAAAGTAACGGTTATCATACTTGATGAGCTTGAGTAAATGGATGGTAGAATAGGGTTTAGGTGACATAAAAAAACACAAAAATATTAATAAGCAAAACGTATAGTTCTACAAGGGTCAGGAAGATATAGGGTCATTATCGCCTACGTCCTGAAGGGACACGGCACATAAAAAAGAATGAAGATTAATGAAACTGCTATGAAAATGTAGGAAATTTCAACATATTTTGTGTTATAGAAAGCTGTTTCTTTTAATTTTGAGTGCTCTATTTTAAAATATTTTAAAATAGCATTTTTAGACACTAAAGAAACATTGTTTATCGATCAGTCAGTCAGTTAAGTGTCACGTGATACACGCTTGACCGATCATGTCTGTTTTGGCCCATGACTGACTAGGCAGAAGATTTTCCCATAGTAGGTTGTCATTTCTTTCTGTGGTAGACTGGTTGCCAACCAAAGCTACAGAACCCAATCTATCTTGTTATTCAACCCATACCTGGAGGGAGAAGAGAAGGATTAATACCTTTCCCAGGTGTACTTGTGCGTAACTGAATTCAAATGGAATAGGAACTTGGCACAATCGACTTCTCTTTCGGGGCCGTTATCCATTATACCACAACGCATATCCGTTTATAGGTCAGTCAGTCAGTTAAGTGCCATACGTGATACACGCTTGGGCGATCATGCCTCGAAAGAGACATGACTGACCGGGCAGAAGATTATCCCGCAGTAGGTTGCCATTGTAGACTGGTTGCCGATCAAGGCTATAGAACCCAATCTGTCCTGTTATTTAACCCATGACTGGAAGGAATAGACGGATTAATACCTTTCCCAAGGGTATTTGCGCGCAAGTGAATACAATGGATTCAACTGGAATTCGAACTCGGCTTCGCGATTTCTCGTTCCGAGCCGATATCCAATGCACCACGACGCACATATCTCCCAAAAGTTTAATAACTGGTAGTAAAGTTTAATAACTGGTAGGAAACAGAACCTGACGCTTCATCGCTACTGTTTCTCTAATTTGACGCTGTCTTGCTATTTTCTCTCTCTCCATGAGCATGACAAGAGGGATATGTATATATATATATATATCCGAGTAGGTACATAACGAAGAATTCTTTCAACGTCCAAAACATTAAATTAATTATATATAAATTAATATATATGGAGAAATTATATATATGTTCTAAAGTATAATTTATAATATATATATATATATATATATATATATATATATATATAAGGAGGATGATTACATTAGATTTATGGTAGAAGTAAAATGGTTGTTGCATAGATTCAAATCTGTAAATCAGTTGTCGTTGATGAAGCTGGTGGTAAAGGCCAAAATCAGCTCGGAACGTGTAAGGTGTGGACTATTTTACACGATAAGAATAAACTACGACTACATGAAATGCTAGACCCGATGAGCTTCGAATATAAACGCCCATTTACATTGAGAAATCGTTGTTTGATAAAAGGGCTTAGAAAAAAGTGTCTTTAATTTTTTTGCTCTTTCTACGATACACAATGGCAGAGAGAAACTGATTATTATTATTATTATTATTATTATTATTATTATTATTATTATTATCAAGGAAATTTCCAAATTAGACTTATCCAAACATGAATATGAATATTTACTTATTCTTCTTGTACATACACTTATAAAATACATTATAAATAGATGTAGAAATGTCTGTTTAAATAAATCTATTCTATTGTCTGGTAACAAAATTATATTGCGCTCGTAATGTGTGCGTGTATGTATATATCATGTGGGTGCGAGCATTTTCAAGAGAATGTTTCCCACCAGATTTCATAAGTGTCTTTGAAAATTTAGAGAATAAAATCACGCATTCAATGAGATTTTATAAAATTGCGAGAATAAAAAGATTGGAATTTACTTTGAGATATAGTTTTATGAGTCTAATAATTTTATTAACAAACAAAAACACTCGATATCGTTCATATTTGACGATCGTTCCCAATATTCTGAGATATGTACACAATACATAAAACACAATACATAAATATACACCTTTATACACATGTACATCATATGAATATGTTTTTCAGAGTATCCTGTGAGTAAACTTCAAAATATCTATGAAATAAATTTAACGTTCTTGTTAGTTTAATATCGATTGCGTACGGTTTACGAAATACCACTTGTTTTTAAATTATATGATGGGACATGACAATATAAAATTTATTAGTATTGTCTTTTTGTCTTTTCTGAGATTTAAAAAATTACAGACGTCGTCTGAATTTGAACAGTGAGTCTATTTTCATTTGTCATTTGAAATTAGCGTCATTTCAAAGCAAAAAGTTAGGTCACAGCAAAAAAGAAAAAAATTGTTCAGCACAAGTGAAATTAGATACGACATTTGCGACAATAATGCAAATACGTGTTTCCTAAATGTTTTCATATATATATATATATATATAGTGATTAAAAAGCAACTCATGTATATATAGTGATTGAAAAGTAACTCCATATTTTATGTATCAGTGGCCAGCTAGGACTCCTAACTCCTGTGACTTTTTCTTTGGGGTTGGTTAAAGAAGCAAATCTACTATACCAAACCAAGATTTTGGAAGGGAAAATGCAAGAAGTTATGTCTTCCATACTGCAAGGGTTCCTGGTGAAATCAGTTGACACACACCTGGGGCGGCACGAGAAGCTAGTAGCAAAATTTGGTGCCCATATCGAATTTTAAATATAACCTCATGCTAAACTCTTTTCTCTCATATTCATTTCTTGTAAAAAATTTAGTTTATAAATAAATTATAAGTATTTTAAAATGGGGATTTACTTTTCAATCATCTGGTATTATTCGAAGCAAATATAAGAATATATTGATTCTTCAAGTGCTATTATTCATTTATTGATAAAAGTCATATTTCTATGTAATATGTAACTATTCCATTGATCGTTCATTAGCATTTAAGATAGGGATAACGTATGTCTCACCCTTGTGAGCCTATATTTGCTGCATACAATTTGACACCAAATTTAAATTGCCATTTTTCATGCGGGTGGGAATTTTTAAAAATATAAAATAAACGTGCCGATCGAAATAAGCACTCCATCGGAAATTTTATGTAACTTTAATAAACGCAGAATAAAATAATTGTGCCGTGGAGGTAATTACCTAAAAAAGAATGAGTGTGCTATATCAATTAATCTAATCGTCCGGTTTGCACACCCTACCCGACTTGTGAACAGGAGTATAGGTTAATCTCTTGTCTGAAGATTGGGTTACTGGTTACTTCTAAAGTTTTCTCATTTTCTTTAACAACCGCTTGCGTCTTAGTCGCATTATCACCTTGCTTGCCGGGAAGAAAAAGAAGGAAATAATTTAATCGTACCGGCACTTGTATTTGGTACATAGGGGGATTAATAAATTGGTACAAATAATCGTGCCGCAGAGAAGATTATTTGAAAAAAAATAGGCATAATGCGGAAGAAAAATAATTAATCGTACCGTCACTTGTATTTGGTACATAGGGGATTAATAAATTGGTACAAAATAATCGTGCCGCAGAGAAGATTATTTGAAAAATAATAGGTATAATGCGGAAGAAAAATAATTAATCGTACCGTCACTTGTATTTGGTACATAAGAGATTAATAAATTGGTACAAAATAATCGTGCCGCAGAGAAGATTATTTGAAAAATAATAGGCATAATGCGGAAGAAAAATAATTAATCGTACCGTCACTTGCATTTGGTACATAGGGGATTAATAAATTGGTACAAAATAATCGTGCCGCAGAGAAGATTATTTGAAAAATAATAGGCATAATGCGGAAGAAAAATAATTAATCGTACCGTCACTTGTATTTGGTACATAGGGGGGATTAATAAATTGGTACAAATAATCGTGCCGCAGAGAAGATTATTTGAAAAATAATAGGCATAATGCGGAAGAAAAATAATTAATCGTACCGTCACTTGTATTTGGTACATAGGGGATTAATAAATTGGTACAAAATAATCGTGCCGCAGAGAAGATTATTTGAAAAATAATAGGCATAATGCGGAAGAAAAATAATTAATCGTACCGTCACTTGTATTTGGTACATAGGGGATTAATAAATTGGTACAAAATAATCGTGCCGCAGAGAAGATTATTTGAAAAATAATAGGCATAATGCGGAAGAAAAATAATTAATCGTACCGTCACTTGTATTTGGTACATAGGGGATTAATAAATTGGTACAAAATAATCGTGCCGCAGAGAAAATTATTTAAAAAATAATAGGCAAGATGCCGAAAGAAAAATAATTACTCATGCCGGCACTTGTATTTGGTACACAAGAGTAAGTTTTATAAACTGGTATAAAATAATCGTGCTGTGAAGAAAATTTTTTGAAAAATAATAAGGATGTCATACAAAATAAGTACCGCGCCGGGGGAAAAATTGAAAGAAGTAATGTAATCGTGTCGGCAATTGTATTTGGTATACAAGTATTTGTATTTGGTCTTTATTTCTTAGATAAGGTATTGTCATAATTCATACTATTTACATTGCTGAGACTGTTGTCCTCATCACTCCAATATCTCCTCTGCCTTCCTCAGCAGAATTACCGACGAAGAAAAACGGAAAAGGATCTAATATGATCTGGATAAATCCTTCAGACAAGTATTCGATACAGTGTCAATCAGCCCGTTAACTGCCATACGTGATACACGAACCGAGTTCGAATTCCAGTTGAATTCCTCGCATTCACTTATGCGCAAATACTCTTGAGAAAGGTGTTAGTCCATCTCTTCCCTCCAGTTATGCGTTAAATAACAGGACAGATTGGGTTTTATAGCTTTGACTGGCAACTAATTTCTCGCAGAAAGTAATGGCAACCTACTGCGGGATAATCATCTGCCCAGTCAGTCATGTCCATTTCGGGACATGATCTCCCAAGCGCGTATCACGTAAGGCACTTGATTGACATACTGACCTCACATATATGGTCTCCTCAAAATTCACGAAAACGGTATTACGCTCAGGCTAATTGTTAGCTACCAAGGCTCGGTGTGCCAGCATCTGAGTCACTTTCTTATAATTTACCTATTAATAGGAAAGTCACCATCATACGTTCGAAACTCTGCTCACTTCCTAAAAATAATCAAAGTTGTTCCAATTCAATTCAACCAGATGATAAGCCTGAACGTGGTGGGTTTGTTCACCAAGGTACTTACTGTGGAGACACTATCGGTAGTCAGGAACAGAATGGCATCGGACTCATCTCCAGGAGAACGTATCAGTATACCAATAGATAATCTAATGAAGATGTTGATTTTCTGTACACAAGGCACTTCGGAATGAGATCAGACATACATCAGTAGGATGAAGGCTTAGCAATGGGCTCACCATTATCACCAACAGTAGCTAATATACATGGAATACTTCAAAGAGATGGCATTAGAATCCACATCACTAAAGATAGCTCTATGGCTGAGATACGTAGATGACACTTTCCTTTCATACTCTGGCTACATCAGGAAGAGGTCCATCTGTTACTGAACCATGCGAACTGAATAAGAGCACCGATGCAATTCACAATGGAGAAAGAAAAGAACAACAAACTAGTATTTCTGGATGTATTAATATCTCAAATAGAACATGGGTTTAAGATATTCCTATACCAAGATATCCAATTACCTGAAGAAGTATGGCCGAAACATCGTGAATATGGTAACAAAGATAAGGACAGCAGGCCGAGCAAATGTAAATAGTGTAAATAAGAGTAAGTTTAATAAATCGTGGAGAAAATTATTTGAAAAGTAAGCCATTGCCGTGGGAAAATAAAAGAAAATAATTGAATTGTGCCCGTATTTGTATTTGGCATACAAGAGTAAGCTTAATAAAAACTGGTTCAAAATAAGGGAGCTGCAAAAAAAAAAAATAAATAAATAAATAAAATAAAATAAAATAATTATCTATCGTTAGTTCTAGAGAAAATGTTTACATGATCTCCATTTTTTTGTTCTACCACTCAGTTCAGACCTTCACCGCTAGGACATTCATTCTATTGCCACGGAATTGAATCACACTCATTTTAACCGTGTCCCAAATGTATGACATTTTAATCAAACATAATTTCCAAATAAATTTTTCCCTCGTGAATGCTTCCCTAAATTCTACAATCTTAATTTCTACAAGAGTCACTCATCCTCATGGTCCTTACTTCATTCCACCTCCAATTTCGTTCATATCACACGCCTCATTCATCAATCATTTTAAAAGTATCTCTCTCTACCTTGAGTGCCTGTCGAACCTTATTTTGTGTGAATGTTAGTATAAAAAGACAAGCAATGATGCTCCAGATATGCAAATTACCATCATATAACCTAAAATTAAAGTTATATCACTGCAGATGATCCATGCGAGAGTCGTTATATTAAAATTGCACGCAAAATTGGCTGAATTTACTTCATAGTTAAGAATGAAGCGGAATATAATAATTCAAGACAGGAAGGATATCATGATTATTTAGTGGGTAAATTAATATTCAGTGAAGTTCAACAAACAGTATTATTTGTGAATCATTCTACGACCATCATTAAAAACGCAGATTTACGAGGATTACTGTCCAAACTTAACGTGCCAATCAGGCGCCATTATTATCTTTATCGTCTGTCCTTTCCAGCCTCCCCTAAATTTTCCCTGCTTCCGCTCGCAAAGCAGATATTTACTAAGCTTAGCTTAGACCGGTATTAGGGAAGATACGAATAGCAAATTTGTGTTGGTACGATCTCCTCATTAGTTAGGACAATTTAAAATAGTCCCATTTGGGAGATTTTCACATGAGCTCGAATCATGATTTTTGGTTTACAACCAGCGAACAAAGAGATTGTGAACATATAAAGTTGACGGATCACTTTTGTTATTCTGCAGTTTTTATAAACATATTTTTTTATCATTTCACCCCAAGCAAGGCATTCTACCTCCACTATTGCGCAGGGGGTTACATAGGGAAAAGTGATGAGAAAGAGTGGTTAGTTATAGGAAATGTCGGTAGGAGGGTGGTAGACGGATGAGGATACCGAAGATAGAGATTGGGTAGATAGGAGGAGTGTTTGAGGGAATGGGTGCGAGTTAGTGTGATAGATGTCTATTGACCTTACATTTAAATTCCTGGAGATTGTAGCTGTCGGAGAAGCAAGTATATGGAAGGGAATTCCACAGGCGGGAAGTGCTAGAAAAGAAGCTGTTAGAGTAGAAACTGCGGTTACATTTTATCTGTTTCACTGTAAAAGGGTGGGACCTAGTTGCTAATCTAGTATCTCTTGCAAATTCATACCTAGGGGGCACCAGTGAACTAAGTTCATCGGAGCAGAAGCCGTGAAAGTATTTATAGAAGAGGCACAGGAAAACCACATCGCGCCGGTGAGAGAGTGACTGCAGCCGAGTTGCCAAGTCGGCAATGATCACATTACAGATTCTCCGTTATATTTTGTCAAGGACTCCGAGGAGAATAGCAGGGGCACCCGACCAGATGCGGCAGCAATATTCAATACACGGGCGGATGGTAGATTTATATACGTGCAGGATGGACTCAGGTGTGAAAAAACCTCCGGGCCCTGCACAGAGAACCGACTTTCAGATCAGTGGATTTAGCAATGGATTCGATATAGTCATTCCACTTGAGGTCCGCTGAAAGTGTGAGGCCAAGCAGGAGTACCGTTTTACTCTCAGCGAGGCAGGCCTGTTCTGTGCTCATGGTAAGAGCGCTTGTCTGTGATGGTTAATAGATAGCAGCTTCATTTTGGAAGCATTAAAATTTACAAGCCAGTTCTTACCCCAGTCCACCACGGAATGGATGTCCTTTTCAAGCTCGGCAGCAAGGTTCGCTTACCCAACACCGCACCGGATTTTTGATCGAGGCGAGTGTAAACTGTGATGTCATCGGCGTACATACCTACTTGGGACCTTATAGCATCGGGGAGATCGTTAATGTAGATCAGAAAAAGCGTAGGACCTAGGATAAAGCCAAGAGATGGGCATCCACGTTCGTGTGGTAGTTTTGGGAGGCATGTGTGATTAGAGAGGAATGACTGGATTAAGTCAAACAATGGTCCAGTTATACCATAGCCCCGCAGTTTGCGTAGAAGGCCAGCATGCCAGACTCTGTCAAATGCTTTGGAAATATCTAGGGCAACAGTTCGAGCTTCGCCATTTTTGCCGATAGCCTGGTATATATACTTAGTAATGGTCGTTAGCATATCAGCAGTAGACCTGGTGAAGCGGAAATTATACTGTTTGTCCGAGAGGAGCCTGTAGGCTGTGAGATGCTGGACCACCTTGGCGTTGATAATGGCTTCGAACGCCACTCATATACATATCGATATTATTTTTAATGATAAACATATTACTATATCTTAGTTATTAACGTTTTTATTTGAGGTTCATAGTTTGCTCTCTTCAGGTTAACGCAGACAACACTTATATTGATATCAAGACTATTCTGGGTGGTTGATTTTATTTAGTTCATGGCGAGCCATATTCCATGACGATCTTTCATTAAACTTCTTTGTGGGTCACTTAAATGTTGATGGTGTGATTCTCGGCAGACACCATATGTAGAAGTGATAGGGTCTTTGAAAGACACCAGATGTAAAAATGCTAGATCTGTCGGCAGACGTCATGTGTAAAGTGACAAGATATTTTTAGATGCCATATTCAGAAGCAGACACTATATTTATAAATGCCTGGATCGTCGTAAGTCACTATATGTAGAAATGCTACTATCGTGGGTATAAACCATATGAAGAAATGCCAGGATTGTTAGCAGACATTATATGTAGAAGTGATAGGGTCTTTGAAAGACACCAGATGTAGAAATGCTAGATCTGTCGGCAAACGTCATGTGTAAAGTGACAAGATATTTTTAGATGCCATATTCAGAAGCAGACACCATATTTATAAATGCCTGGATCGTCGTAAGACACTATATGTAGAAATGCTACTATCGTGGGTATAAACCATATGAAGAAATGCCAGGATTGTTAGCAGACATTATATGTAGAAGTGATAGGGTCTTTGAAAGACACCAGATGTAGAAATGCTAGATCTGTCGGCAAACGTCATGTGTAAAGTGACAAGATATTTTTAGATGCCATATTCAGAAGCAGACACCATATTTATAAATGCCTGGATTGTCGTAAGACACTATATGTAGAAATGCTACTATCGTGGGTATAAACCATATGAAGAAATGCCAGGATTGTTAGCAGACATTATATGTAGAAGTGATAGGGTCTTTGAAAGACACCAGATGTAGAAATGCTAGATCTGTCGGCAGACGTCATGTGTAAAGTGACAAGATATTTTTAGATGCAATATTCAGAAGCAGACACCATATTTATAAATGCCTGGATTGTCGTAAGACACTATATGTAGAAATGCTACTATCGTGGGTATAAACCATATGAAGAAATGCCAGGATTGTTAGCAGACATTATATGTAGAAGTGATAGGGTCTTTGAAAGACACCAGATGTAAAAATGCTAGATCTGTCGGCAGACGTCATGTGTAAAGTGACAAGATATTTTTAGATGCCATATTCAGAAGCAGACACCATATTTATAAATGCCTGGATCGTCGTAAGACACTATATGTAGAAATGCTACTATCGTGGGTATAAACCATATGAAGAAATGCCAGGATTGTTAGCAGACATTATATGTAGAAGTGATAGGGTCTTTGAAAGACACCAGATGTAGAAATGCTAGATCTGTCGGCAGACGTCATGTGTAAAGTGACAAGATAATTTTAGATGCCATATTCAGAAGCAGACACCATATTTATAAATGCCTGGATCGTCGTAAGACACTATATGTAGAAATGCTACTATCGTGGGTATAAACCATATGAAGAAATGCCAGGATTGTTAGCAGACATTATAGGTAGAAGTGATAGGGTCTTTGAAAGACACCAGATGTAGAAATGCTAGATCTGTCGGCAGACGTCATGTGTAAAGTGACAAGATATTTTTTAGATGCCATATTCAGAAGCAGACACCATATTTATAAATGCCTGGATCGTCGTAAGACACTATATGTAGAAATGCTACTATCGTGGGTATAAACCATATGAAGAAATGCCAGGATTGTTAACAGACATTATATGTAGAAGTGATAGGGTCTTTGAAAGACACCAGATGTAGAAATGCTAGATCTGTCGGCAGACGTCATGTGTAAAGTGACAAGATATTTTTAGATGCCATATTCAGAAGCAGACACCATATTTATAAATGCCTGGATTGTGTAGACACTATATGTAGAAATGCTACTATCGTGGGTATAAACCATATGAAGAAATGCCAGGATTGTTGCTTGGGCAATATATGTAGAAGTGATAGGGTCTTTGAAAGACACCAGATGTAGAAATGCTAGATCTGTCGGCAGACGTCATGTGTAAAGTGACAAGATATTTTTAGATGCCATATTCAGAAGCAGACACCGTATTTATAAATGCCTGTAGTTGATAAACCCAAGACACTATATGTAGAAATGCTACTATCGTGGGTATAAACCATATGAAGAAATGCCAGGATTGTTAACAGACATTATATGTAGAAGTGATAGGGTCTTTGAAAGACACCAGATGTAGAAATGTAGATCTGTCGGCAGACGTCATGTGTAAAGTGACAGATATTTTTGAGTACCATATTCAGAAGCAGACACCATATTTATAAATTACTAGTTGTCGTAAAGACCACTATATGTAGAAATGCTACTATCGTGGGTATAAACCATATGAAGAAATGCCAGGATTGTTAGCAGACATTATATGTAGAAGTGATAGGGTCTTTGAAAGACACCAGATGTAAAAATGCTAGATCTGTCGGCAGACGTCATGTGTAAAGTGACAAGATATTTTTAGATGCCATATTCAGAAGCAGACACCATATTTATAAATGCCTGGATTGTCGTAAGACACTATATGTAGAAATGCTACTATCGTGGGTATAAACCATATGAAGAAATACCAGGATTGTTTGCAGACATTATATGTAGAAGTGATAGGGTCTTTGAAAGACACCAGATGTAAAAATACTAGATCTGTCGGCAGACGTCATGTGTAAAGTGACAAGATATTTTTAGATGCCATATTCAGAAGCAGACACCATATTTATAAATGCCTGGATTGTCGTAAGACACTATATGTAGAAATGCTACTATCGTGGGTATAAACCATATGAAGAAATGCCAGGATTGTTAGCAGACATTATATGTAGAAGTGATAGGGTCTTTGAAAGACACCAGATGTAAATAAATCTGTCGGCAGACGTCATGTGTAAAGTGACAAGATATTTTTAGATGCCATATTCAGAAGCAGACACCATATTTATAAATGCCTGGATTGTCGTAAGACACTATGTAGAAATGCTACTATCATTAGGTATAAACCATATGAAGAAATGCCAGGATTCTTAGCAGACATTATATGTAGAAGTGATGGTCTTTGAAGACACCAGATGTAAAAATGCTAGATCTGTCGGCAGACGTCATGTATAAAGTGACAAGATATTTTAGATGCCATATTCAGAAGCAGACACCATATTTATAAATGCCTGGATTGTCGTAAGACACTATATGTAAATGCTACTATCGTGGGTATAAACCATATGAAGAAATGCCAGGATTGTTTGCAGACATTATATGTAGAAGTGATAGAAACTTTGAAAGTGTTTTAGGATCGTGAAAAGAGATTATATGTAAAAGTAGTCGATTTATCGGCACACACCATAAAATGTTCGTGTCGCCGAAAAAAACCCATATGCAAAAGGGCTAGGATCGTCGACAGACACCATATGTAGAGCATTATGCGATGAACTGCTGAAAAGTTTTCGGCCCGACCCACTTTCCAATATCTGACCAATCATCGAGTTTTCATTTTGCGGGTTGGTTGATGGAGACTTCCTGTCGGACCGAGAACTTTTCAACGTTTCCTCGTATATGGTTTTGATTTAAATACAAGTTTTCGCCTCACGCTTCATAGCACTGCGCATTTACACCCAACTACACTCACGAATTCCAGTTTTCACATGGTTCACACCTGAATAAGGAAAATGTTTTTTTTATAACCTGAAAAGTGTCGAAGATACGGAGGTGTTTCCTAAAACGGTTGACTAATCAAACCAGAATCAATGGGTTTTCTTCTGTGCCAGATGCACATTCCACAACCCACACCGAAGGCCAGAGTGCCAAGGGTCACCGTTCCAAGTCGTGGAAACGCTACAGTATATTTCGTGGGGTGAAGAGGTTGTTGGCCAGGCGAAAACGAAGTCGTCAAAATGTCGTGATGATTAATGGGATGTATGTGGCGAAGAAGAAGTTCCTTCGTAAGTATGGTAAAAGGTCATGGTGAATGGGAATTGCCTGCACACAGACACACTATCACCGGCTTCTGCAAATAAAGCTTTAGAAGAACAGCCCTCTGCTCACGACTAGTTTACAATGGCAAGGATTACAATGGGCGCGCTTAATTTTTTTTTATTCTATCTTTTGTTACTGGTTCTTTAGATTCACTGTTTGCTATTTCATTAAAATCAGTTAAAGTCCTTTCTTCGGAAGGCTAAAAAAAAAAAAGATGAATGATCATTTTTTTTTTCTTTGATAGATATAGTTTATCCTAATAGGATAAACGGCAGATAAGCTTTAACAGACTCAGATTTCTGATACCTTATTTGAATGAATTAGAACGCACTGCAGTTTGCCTCACACTCGTTGTTTCAAAATCATGACCGGTAAATTAATTTATTCGATTAACTGATGTCATTAATTACTAATTACTTTCAAAATTACTTTCAGCACTAAAGCAACGTTGAAAAATTCCTTCGATTAAAAATTGACGTCAATGTCTTGTAATCTCATTTTAGCTACACACAACCTGAAAGCGATATGATGCTTATGATGATAGGCTTTTTCTAAGAAATTTTTACCAAGTCACTTCAAGCATTTCAACAGTAGCAACAACTAAAATGGATAGCACGTGCAATTCTAAGAGAAAATAATGACATAAAAAATATTTTGACTTTTCACACTACGTCAAAAAAAAAAAAAAAAAGAATAAAGAAATTAGGAAGCAACTACCATCACTACCAAAAAAAAAAACATAACAAGTTAGGAATATTTCCTTAAAAAATAGTTCCAAGAAAAAAGTCTGATTTTTTCAATAAATTTCAACTGTTAAAGGCTAAGTGTTCCATCAATAAATTCTGAATGTTTCCTTATAAGGAAACACCATGGTATTACCATTAGAGATGAAAAGAACAGATACAACACTTACAATTTATTTGCCACCTCACACTGGTAGAACGTGATACAAAGTCAGTTTAATGTGGGTAGTCTGAGTGCACTCAACTGGGCCAGGTCCCAAAATAGCCCAGCACCTACAATCGCCCGTTGTCCTGGAATCAGTGTTACTATTAACCCAACTCTTTCTAAATTTGTTGTGCGAGTGTGACTACACAAGCGCACGAACGAGAAATACTGGTAATTTTATTTTATTTTTATTATCTGGGCAAAATCATTTACGTTCATTTTACAAAACTACATCAAATCCGCTGGTTGCCCACTGTAACGATAGTGACCACAATTTTGACATAAAATGCTACTCTGATCAAAGGAGAAAAACAAATCACTACGACGAAAATGTATAGAAAGTGCATTGATTGCAAGATTATCCACACTAAATTTGCGGTCGAGATCTTACAATATTTCACCACTTCTGGCAGAAAATCTATTATCACAGTGTAAAATATCTATTGACAAAATTGATTAAAGCAAAAGAAATTTTGTCATACATTTTCCCCATATATATATATATATATAAAGTAAAATAAATTTTCAATATTCAAAAATGTTGAATGAACATTTTGACATAAAATTCCTAAGAGAGATTTTACATCTCCTCAGTAACCGTACATCTTTTTTTTTTTGAAAGATGTACAGTTGCTGAGGAGATGTAAAATCTCTCTTAGGGATTTTATGTCGAAATGTTCATTCTACATTTTTGACTATTAAAAATTTATTTTACTTTATATTAGCTCTGTAATTTTAATTACATTGAGCTCTCCTCCTGTGTCATTTTTTAATATTAAAATTTTTAATATTAATTAGGATCAGGTTCTTGGGATTTACCTTCCTACTTTTTCGTTTTGGATTAAAGTATTTTAATATATATATATATATATATATATATATATATATATATATATATATATATATATATATTAGGACCTTGAATAAGTTCTCGCTATTTTTCAACACATACTGATCCCAGGACTGCGTGAGCATAGTTTCAGATGGTAACGCATATATAAGGAAGTGCTATAAGCAAGCTTGAAATTCAGTGTATGTCATTTTGCCTAAGTGGAAACAACTTTATTTTTCATAGCGTTAAACATGTCGGATTTCGTTCCAAAGAAAGTGTATTTTCGGGGAATTTTACTGCACTTCTTTATTCAAAAGAAATCTGCAGTTTGAAGCACAAAGAATTCTTGTTGAGTCTTGCGACCATGCTCTGTCGGAAACAACATGCAGGGATTGGTTCAGACGCTTCAAAAATAATGATTTTGATATTGAAAATAAAGAACACTCTGGCGCACCGAAAAAGTTTGAAGACGAAGAATTGGAGGCATTACTTTATGAAGACTCATGTCAGGCGCTAGCTAAACTTGGCAGCACAACTGTTTCGAAACATTTATAAGCATTAGGAATGATTCAAAAGCAAGGACATTGTGCGTCGTACGAATTGAATCCAAGAGACATCGAACGGCGTCTTTTCACGTGTGAACAGCTGCTTTAACAGTAGAAAAGGAAAAGTTTTTTTGCATCGCATCGTGACCGGCGATGAAAAGTGGATGCCCTACGATAACCCTAAGCGTAGAAGATTTTAGGGTAAGCTCGGCCATGCATCAACATCAGCAGCAACACCGAATATCCATGGTTTGAAGCTTCAGCTCTGCATTTGGTGGAATCAGCTTGGTGTAGTTTATTACTAGTTGCTCAAACCGACCGAAATCATCACGAGAAATAGCTATCGACTGCGTTTAAGCAGAGCATTGAAAAAAAAAAGCACAGACACGGCAAAGTGATTTTTCAACATTACAACGCTAGGTGATATGCTACAAAACTGGTGAAAACCCACTTGAAAACGCTTAAATGGGAAGTCCTACCCCACCTGCCGTATTCACCAGACATTGCCCCATCCGATTATCTCTTGTTCCGATCTATGGCACATGACTTGGCTGAGCAGCACTTTAATTTTTATGAAGATGCTAAAAAATTGGGCCGACTCGTGGTTAGCCTCAAAAGACGTTGTTTTTCCAACGTGAAATTCAAATGTTGCCAAAAAAATGAGAAAAAGTAGTGACCAAGCGATAGACAATACTTTCAGTGACATGTTTCTTACTGATTTTTGAAAATAAAACATTACTTTTTAAGAAAAAATCAGTGAGAACTTATTCAATGTCCAAATATATATATATATATATAGTAGCAGCCATAATATAACGAACGGAAACAACAAAGCCATAAATATGTATATTAATTAAAAAGTAATGCATGATTAACAATGAAATTTTTACCGAATATAATTAATGTGTAATGCATAAATATTATATAAAGTTACAAACATTTACATAATAGTTTTTTTTTTTTAAATAAAGATTAAATGGAACAAAGGAAATAAGCTACTGGACAAAAGTTAAGGAACGATGTCAATAATTTGCATAAACTTTTAATTTACATTGTTAAAAAAAACTCGATGGAGCTTTTCAACATTAAGTAAAAGTTTATTTTTTAGCAATATGGTAAATTTTACACGCAAAACGCTCTCTTTTGAAGAAAAAAAACTCATTATCGCTATCAAGAAAAAAATTTCAGAAAGTTCTGATATTGTTCTAAAATGTGTCGTTCTTCGTGTAATTACCATGAAGCTACATTATAGCGGCCGAAAAGTGAATGAAGCTGGAATGCCACGTCAAGGACGATAACATTGCAGATTCTACTTTTTTAGGAATTTCTAAATACATAGCAGGAGCACCAGACCAAATGTAACAGCAATATTCAATGCATTGCTGAGTGGTAGACTTACAAATATGTAAGATATACAGTAGGGGCCATAATATAAGGAACGGAAACAACAAATACAATATGTGTATTACTTAAAAAATAATGCATGATTAGCAATGAAATTTTTACCGAATAAAGATTAGAGTGTAATGCATAAATATTATACAAAGTCAAAAAAATTTACATAATAGTTTTAATTTAAAGTAAAGATTAAATGGAACAAAGAAAATAAGCTACTGGAACGATCTTGTTAATACTTGATTGTGAGCAAAATATCAACAAAATTTAATATTTGGTAAATATCCCCTTACTTTCAATGACTTATCTGCAACGTCGACCACATGATCTAATTAATTTCTTGCAAATATCAACAGTAATTCCCTCCCATTCGTCTTTCAATAACTCCCATAGGTGATCCTGGTTTTTCGGGTTTCTTTTCTATGCTCTTTCTCCAATTATCTTCCAAACATTTTCTATTGGATTCAGGTCGGAGCTCTGGGCTGGCGATTCCTTCTTCTTCAAATAAAGCCATAACCTTCTGAGCCTTGTGGCAAGGTGTATTGTCCTGCATGAAAATAGGAGATTCATAAAGATTATGGTGCAATCTTGGTACCACATGTTGCTGAAGAAGCCTTTTGTAAAAATTGAAATGTACGAGTATGATAAGGCCATCTCCTGCAGATGAAATCATTCCCCACACCATCACACTGCCGCCATCAAATTTAACCAGTTTTCTTGACACATTGAGAAGACATTCTTTCACCTGTTCTACGGCGTACATAAGTTTTGCACTCAGAACCAAATATAGTAAACTTGGACTCGTCACTGAAATTAACTGTATCCCATTGTGCGTCAGTCCAAACAACATGTTCTTTCGCATAGTCCAGGCGTGCCCTTTGGTTTTGTTTTGAAATGAGAGGCTTCGAAGCTGGAATACGGGTATGCAATCCTGCATTTTTAACCTGCGAGCGACCGTTTTCCTTGAGATCTTATTACCTGTCTCTTCATTAAATTTACGGGCAATTGATGTAGCAGTTTCAAAACGGGTTTTGTAGATATTCTAACAATTCTTTGATCTTCTCTTTGCGATGTTTTTGGTTTGCATCTAAATTTTTATCGGTTTTATACCTGCTAATTACACGATGAACGACACTTTTAAACCTATGAACAATATCAGAAATTTCTGAAATGGACTTTTTTCTTGATAGGGATAATAATTTTTTTTCTTCAAAAGAGAGCGTTTTGCTTGTAGAATTTGCCATGTTGCTTTAAAATAAAGTCCTAATGATAAATAAACTTTTACTTATTGTTGAAAAGCTCCATCGAGTTTTTTTTTAACTATGTAAATTAAAAGTTTATGCAAATTATGAACATCGTTCCTTAACTTTTGCCCAGTAGCTTATTTCTTTTGTTCCATTTAATTTTTATTTAAAAAAAAACTATTATGTAAATTTTTGTAACTTTGTATAATATTTATGCATTCCACCCTAATCTTTATTCGGTAAAATTTTTATTGCTAATCATGCATTACTTTTTAAGTAATACACATATTTATGTCTTTGTTGTTTACGTTCCATACATTATGACCGGTACTATATATATAGTTTAGAAAAGATTTTTGATTTACTACAATTTCAATGGGTAATACATATTTCACCGCATAATGATGTTACTATTTCGGCTCGTCAGACCCAAATGGTACAAAAGTTGATCCTCAATATATCCCTACAAAATATTTTTACACAGACGCTCACATGTCTATAAAAATTTTTTTTGGGATATTTTGAGGATCAGCTGTTGTACCATTTGGGTCTGACGAGCCGCAATAATAACATCATTATGCGGTGAAATATATATTACCCATTGAAATTGTAGTAAATCAACATTTTTTCTAAATTATATTACTCTGTTAAATTAAATAAATGAATTTAACATTGAGTTATTTTGAGTTCGTCTTTATCGGAATTTACCCGGATAGTATACCAAGTGTGCTACGTTATATATATATATATATATATATATATATATATATATATATATATATATATATAAGTGGACACTGAGGTCAAAATCGAGTGGCGACTGCCTGTTTCATGCTTGAACGCTATTTTCAGGATTAAAGATTTCTTCCAAGTATGAAACAGACTGTCGCCGCCTCGCGTTAATCTCAGTATCCAGTATTATATTTACATGCGCTCTACCCCTGATATTCTGCCCTTTAACCGGTAAATATATCATAGCTTAAAGCAATATTTTTGTCATAGTAGTTGAGGGGATGTGCGTTGTGGTGCAATGGATATCGGTTTGGAACGAGAAAACTGCAGATCAGTTGAATTCGTTGCATTCACTTACGCGAAACACCCTTGGGAAACGTATGAATCCATCTCTACTCCCTCCAGCTATGGGTCAAATAGCTGGACAGATTGGGTTCTATAGCCTTGGTTACCAATCAGTCTACCGCAGAAAGAAATGGCAACTTAATGCGTGAAATTCTTCTGTCTAGCAAGTATGTATCATGTACAGCAGTTAACTGACTGGCTTTAGGGGAGGCCAACAATTGATCTGATACTTCTTAACCGTTCCACAACAAACGATTTTACAGTAGACGATGACGAATTAAGCCTCATAAACAAATTTTTCTGATTTCTCATAAATAATCATCTCTTCTCTGAATGTATAACGTAATGTAAGCACATGTTTTTATGGATTGCAGGTTCAAATTCTGCCGATTCAAACAGATTTTGCTCACAAAATTTCTCGTAAATATTCAGGCCATTAGAGTTCTATATATAAGTATACTATTTAATTAAAAACAGAATATCAACTTAAACACAGGAATCGAATAAAAATAATGTTTAGATAAATTAAATATTTTGGTGGTTAATTCCCGTTGCAGACACCTGCTCAGGTGCGTTTGTGTTTGTTTCTGAGAGAGTGGATTATCTAACGTGTTCAACAGTCTGCACACATCCAGCACGCTAAAACTCTTTTGACTTCGTACTAGCACAACCATCGAAAACTCCCAAGGAATACCGTCTACCTAATTTCACTCACAACACTTGTAGGATGCTCTCATAACTGAGTCTACGTGTTTTATGATAGCTAAAAGGAAGCATCTCTCATATATACTCATATATATATATGAGAGATGCTTCCTTATGCTTATATATATATATATATATATATATATATATATATATATATATATATATAGTCATCCGCAGACAGATTGGTTTCGCTGTATCACAGCTCATCAGTGCGGTTAGACAGCCGATTGCTTTTTACCCAGGATTGAAACCCAACCGAATTGGCGTCAGTCGGCGATTCTACCTCTGAGTTACGGACGCTCGCTAAAAGGAGGCAGACTTTTTAGCATGTATATTATCATTATACACGCCCAATAGCTGAGAGTGTTCTAATTCATTGCTGAATGAACGATGTGTAGATGCCAGAGTAACTACTGTTATATATATATATATATATATATTTGTGATAAAAGAGAGAGATGGGAGTGGAAAGTACTCGGATGAAAAATAATGACTTTTGGAAAGTTTACTAATTTTGATTCTGATATAAGCAACTCATTCAGAAGTTGAGGAAATTTAATAAAAGTTGAACAGAACGGACGGTATTGTTATTTAGAAGAATTCAAAATGTGTCAACTTTTAATATATGACAGAAAAACTAAAACCACAAACTTGGTTGTCAATAATCCAAGTAATTCCATGAAATCTAAACAAGCGGTGATCAATATATTGTATCAGTTTAATTTCCTAAACCAGACTTTTTCGTGTACATAACTCAGTTACCTATATCCGTCATACTACCACCTCCTTGAGTAGACGTCTCATGTGTCACTTATCAGATCAAAGTGCTATGAAAAACATATATCGACCCACAATTTACGAGAATCCTTTAAAAAGTTCTATTCGAAAACATAAAAATTCTATATAAATTACACTACCGAAAAAAATATTGCTATAAAAGAGGCCCTGTATATTAAACATCTCTCTCCCACTATCAATCTTACCCTTTTTAACAATGCCAATACCGTGATGGAAATTTTAAAAATAGAAACACGGTCTCTCGAATTCCATCCGAGCTCAACATTGGAATATAAACATATATTTAACACCAGAATAAAATACATCTTAAGCAGTCGCAATATAAGAAGAAATTAACAACACCTAAACAAACCCCCTTGGAAAATACTAAAGAAGTGGACGAAACCGCTTCGGAGAATAGACAATATAGACACTCCCACTCCCATCGAACGGAAAAATGTGAGTACGTTGGAAAAACTAAATAAAAAATTAATTAAATTTC
>JBBBDQ010002054.1:1210000-1262500 GCA_037127315.1 Ascarosepion bandense
ATATATATAAATATAAATATATATATGAAGTATATATATATTCCATTTGTAAATGAGTTATTACGCGACCTAAGTTTCTACCATTAGTGGTGTCTTCAGGCAATTTTCAATAGAGTTATTAAAAATCGCCTGAAGACACCACTCATGGTAGAAACCTAGGTCGAGTAATATCTCGTTTACAAATGGAAAATATTAAAAAGTTCTACAATGATTTCAAACATACGCACCGTAATGGGGGGGGGGGCTAGAGGGTGTCGTCAGTGATGTCATCGCGAGGATCACTTGGGGTTTCGGGTCTTTCAACATCATACCCCCCTCACCGCGCCGACCCGACCAGAGATGATCAGCCTCCGGCCCACCCTCGATAAGCGCTTTCAGACACTGGAAAATTACGTTTAGGCCCGGTACAAAACACTGCAAATGCTTCCGATTGGCGACAGTCAGAGCTACTTTTCATTTAGAGGCAAACCGCACATGAGCTCGTCCGAAACATTAATTTAGACGCAGAATTTCGGGGAATTTTAGCTAACAATTTGGAATCCAGGCATTCTCTCTTTTGATCCATAACCAATTAGCTGTTCTTTCCGCTGTTTCGGTTATGGACTTGAGTGCTTTTCAATTGTATTGAACACTTTTTAATACAAATGTGCACTAGTCTACTTTTATAATGATCAAAAACTAAGTGATTAAACAATCAATATGAAGTATATATATATATATATATATATATATATATATATATATATATATAAAATATGAACGTTAGTAATGCATCCCTTAGTTTTCTGGAAGTAACGAGAAATATTTATAGATAACAGGCGCCATTCAACAAGCTTCACTCCAGTAAAGCTTTGAAATTTATTGAGCACAGCAAGCCTTGCCGTAAATAAATATATTTGTTAAAAAATCAAAATGTTTATTATTTTATTGTTTATTTTCTTTTGCTTTTACGCTTTCATATATATTTTTTGAGTTTGGTGGAGAGGGAATTTATGTTTTTCAAAATCAGATTGAATAACGTCATAGTTTGTAATACTTGTCTTAGAATGATTCTCTCCGTAAATTAGCAAATGTTTCTTTACCCTTAAATATATTGGATGAGAAAAACTCTGAAATCGACATTACAAAAAAAAACTTTTTAAAAAAAAAATATTTATTCATTCTGAGCCTGTTTCTATCGTTATAAATAATTAAAAGTTTATCGATCAAAATGGTTAATTACGTTCTGTATAAATATATAAATTTATATATATGTATATAGCTTTAACTGAGCAGGTTCATGCCAACTTCAAAACGTTTAAAAATAAAAAAAAAAGGAAAAAGAAAACCAACCAATCGCAATCAAGACAAGACCAATCCCACAAAATATGAATCACTCCGGGCTCCCTATTAATAAGTAAAAAAAAAAAAAAGAAGAAAAAAAAAACGGGACACAACAGCAAAAAAGCAGCCCCATAACTGCGTCCTCACTAAACTTCAAAGTCGGCATGAACCTGTTCAGTTAAAGTGACACATTTCTTGCACTAAAACTATCAACGCTCTATCTCCATCCCAATATCAAGCACTTTACGATAAAAAAAACTGCTTGCCAAAATACCTTTTATCAGTAAAACTACTGAAAAAAAAAAAAAAAAACAAATATTATCATAACACAGCAATATATATACTACCGGGCATAATTGTTAGACCACCCCAGTGTTTTTAAAAAATGATGTATTTCATACTATTTTTTAGTATTTATTCCCAAGTGAATAATTGTAAATGAGAATAGAATGATTCTTTTGTTAATACTGCACAATAACATGTGCATCAAATGAATTTATAAATATTTAATAATTACCTATATTGCAGTTTCATCAATGAAAGAATGAAGAAAATTTATTGTGATTCGGACGAATTCATCTTTGTTTCCTTACCTTGTAAAATTTTGCAACGTAATAATAACAAAAGAATCATTCTATTTTCATTTGGCAGTAAATACTAAAAATAGTATGAAATATATAATTTCTTTTAAAAAATCTGGGATGTCCTAATAATTATGGCCGGTAGTATATATATATATATATATATATATATATATATATATACAGAAGATAATTAACCTAAATGTTACTACGTGTATCCAAAATCTCTTTTAATTGGTAAAATGACAATCATGTATTAATATAATTGTCCCTAGTTATAGTTGAACTCTTTCAATTTTGGCATATTACTACGTTCAACGATTTCCCTGCGAATGTTGAATCCATTTGTATATTTAGTAAGATTATAATATTCATCATCTCGCTGTAAAATAAGCAAAAAATATTCAGTAAACATCTGTTGAACGAAGCTAATTTCTGCACAATAGCATATTTCATTAACAGCCAATCAGGGGAAAGTATTTTATCGTAGCTAACGAAACAATAAGCAAATATTCACTCTATAAAAATTTTTCTGTTATGGAATGAATAGTAATGTGAATGTCTTTGAGATTTGTGACGATCATGTTTAACACGTTGACTGCCGGAGATTAAATATTAAATTTAACAGTAACTTCATAATAGCCAACCAACGCAATGCAATTTGATTTATGAGTTGACTTATAGCTTCAACTGAAGGTATAAACATTGTTGTCACTAAATACTAAAATATCACTGTGAATAAACTCTTTGTTGTCGGCCACAAATGAAAATGTATCAGAAAATGCCAAGCCCGAGATAAACTCGTAGTTGGCGTCTTAATAAAAACTTCCAATCACGAGTTATCTTTTTGTTTGCAGTCAATGTGTTAAACCGGAAGTAGATTATATTGTGCAGGGATGCGCATATGTGTGAGTCAAGAAACGGTTGAAACGCTAGTGATACTCTTTTGAATCTTCTCTTCTACTAACAATATTTCACCCATAATTTACTCTCTTCTTGCCTCTGAATCCTTTAATTATCGTTGTTTTTTTTTTTATCAGGCCTTCTAACTGCATATTGTACGGGTCCAACTGGTCCTGTTCCTTGTCATGTGAAAAGAAATCCTGACTCAACTCAGAGTATCAAAGTAACACCGAAAGAACCCGGAAGACACATTCTCCACATCAAGTACAATGATCATCACGTAATGGGTGAGTTAAAACAAGAGATCAACTTCCTCATTTTTCTTTAGAAATTGATCGGTCATATCGAGAGAGATCTTTGAGACAAATAATTCCCACTCGAAACCATTGTTGCCATGACGGATAGTTAATGCTTTATTTCCAATGACAGTATAGATAACGTCGGCTGTCCTTTCAATTTGACCACCACATTTGAAAGAATTAAATGGTTGAACAAACATTCAACGAAAGATAAGCGGGTCTGGTTTCTATTAATATGTGTAAATTTATTTAACGAGAAGAATTAACATCATTTTTTGTTATTTATGAAATAATGTTTATGTTTGAATGTTCTTCACAAAGCTTTCCTTGAATATGTGTGTTTTAGAGTTTAGTTTTCATAGTCAGACGAAATGGAATTGTGAAGAAAAGATAAATCTATGTTTCGCTGTGTGTACAATGATTGTAGCCGAAATGATATCTCTGTCCGTCTTTTTTGTTGCCGACAAGTAACTGAGGAAAGACGAAAATCAATGAATGCAGTGTGTGTGTGTGTGTGTGTGTGAGAGAGAGAGAGAGAGAGAGAGAGAGAGACGACAACGATGACAACTAGTAACTTTCTGTGACTTTCTTTCTTTGTTGTCAGTACATGATGAAGACGGAGAAAGTGAGAGAGAAGAAAATGCATATCGCTTGAATGTAACATCCGAGTGACGACTTGCGACTCTCTGAAAATAAAAGGAAAATCACTCGTTTTTATACATGTTTGAAGAATAGAATCGGATCAACTTTTAAGATATTTTTCTAACTCATGATTGGTTAATAAATGAGAGATTGTATCAATTTTGTTTTCGACAACGTCCATACATGGTAAAATTTGGTGAACCTATAGGAGGTACATCTTCTCTTATTTATTCTTTTCTAGTAGTAGTGGGATTCCGTTCAAGTGAAGGGTAATTGTATACCGTGCAGGTTAGCGGAATTTGGCCTTGTGGGAAGATAGCCCACTATAATTCATAAAATGATTATAAATCAAGAAAGGCAATTTGAGTATAAAATAACATTTATATATACACATTTCAATTAATGTTTTTACAATTAAAATAATACTTGAATATAAGTCCAACGGAGGTTAGAATGTTCATGGAAAATATAATGCTGAAAAGATAAAAGGCTGGGGAGTGTAGAAGCGTCTTGTAGGTAAGGGGATGTTCATTTTGAAGTTGCCGCTCCTAAGGTCAGCAAGTCATTTTTGAGGAATGTCTTTGAAGAGGTCAATACGTAATTTTGAGACATGGAGAAAGAAAGAGGTCAGCACAGTAGCCGCTCGACTTAAGTCAAGGGGATATTAATTACACTCTTCTCCTCTCCTTTTCCTGTCTGTCTAACGATACTTTTTCTCCGCTTTTTATATCTGCCTTTTGGATCAAAACGCAGCTTGTTTTGGAATTTCATACTTGAATTTGATTCCGGGCTTCCCATTGGCTGGTAAATAAAATTCGCGTAGGCTCGCGAAATGGTAATTTGATATTTGGTTAATTTTTATTTTTCAACCGGAACATCTGCGCAAATCCACCTGCGCGGAGATGATTTTTATTCATTCGCTTTTTGGTCGGCATAGAGCCAACATCCGGTCTCGCTTTCTTTAGGTCGGTATCACCACAAACCATCTGTCTTATGAAAGGTATATGTCTGTGCCATAAAATATTACGAAATCTGACAACAGAACGAATTATTGTTCAATTGCTGAATAGATATTTTTATTCATACAGCACACAGTGTGTGATATAGATTTAATGTAAACTTATTTTAAAATGATCATAATAGATACAAAATTTTTCCACCTGAAAATTAATGGTTATTTAATATAAGTATTGAAATTTCATCCTCAAAAGGGATCTTGTCAAAAAAATGCTCATCTTAAGCTAATTGTAGTTCTTAGTCTCAACCATGATACCATTTACTCAGAGGACTTATTGAGCCTTCTAAATTCAGTTTACGACGAAATATTAAGAAATATTAAAACGTCAAAATTAATGGTTATTTCATTGTAATCTTTTAAAAATTACTTGAAGGTGATCATGTCAAAAAGACAGCAAGACTTTCTTTCCTGCATAATGCTCCAGCTCTCTTCTCAGTATTCTGTAAGATTCTAGGGATTCAATTTTGCCTTGAATTTTAAATTGTTTCATTCCCTTTAAAAAGCTCACCAAGGCTGTTCCAGTTGCTTCGTCACATTCATATTTTACACTTATTCAATTAGCTGGTTAGATGTAAATATTTGCTTGTTTTTCTTTCCTTCCGTTTTAAACTTTCTAAAAGTGAAATCGATACAGAATTAACCATAAAGAAGGCCGGAGGGTACAACGACCGAAACATCGTGAATATGACAATAAAGACGAGGACAACAGTCCGGATAATGTAAATAGTTACAATACCTCATCTCAGAAATATAGACAAACATATCGCGGTTAAAATGGAGATGACTGCAATTCTTGTTGTCGAAAGTTCGTAAATAATCTCCAGGTGAAACTTGCAAAGTGATTACATAATTAGATGTTACACCTATACAGAGATGATATGCACTCTTGTGCAAATTAATTGAAACAACTGCTTTAGTTTATTTTCTTTCATTATACGTTTAGTAGCAGGGTGTAATCGATTCATCCTTTTTTTTCTCTCAGATTAGGTCATTTGCAATGGTGTGCAGTAATATGAACCTATTTTCAGGGTATGATGAAATTTTGTTTGGTCTTAAAAAATATTGCTCCATCCGTGATTGCATCCGATTTTTATCACACCCAGACACTATTGTCTATTAGCTGTCCTAAGGCCACTGTCTCCGATGGCCGTTACTCCAAGGAAGCAGGCGAAAATTTTAACGTTGCCCGAACACAGTGACACGTCTTACAGAGAAATTGTGGATATTGTTGCTGTCAGCTATTCAATTGTCAGTCGTGTCATCAAGGCGAAGAAACAAACTGGATCCATCAGTTCAAAATGTAAAGAAAAATGCAGTCGGAAGATAAAACGCCTAGAGACGACGTATACGTGATCAAGGAAAGAGTGGAAGATTCTTGGAAGACATTATTTGTCTTTTTTAAATTAATTTTTACAAAATATAGATATATGCATAGATAATATATTTTCATCTTTTTCGAGAGGTAAAGATGAGTGTTGCCGCTTTTGTGGTTGCTGTAAAAGTGAAGCTTTCAAAGTTCAGGCCGCCTGAAATTCTAATCCAAGGAGGATAATCGCTGATCATATTACAATCGTTAGTTTACGATGTTGGGACTTTATGAACATATGGAGGTTAAGATATCGACGAGTACAATTGTTAGTAGTTAATTCTGATTGTTTATTGTACTACAAAATTGGCCAAATTTGGTTAAATCTTATTTTTAAACATAATGACTTGCATTAGACTAGTTGACTATTCCTAACGAGTGCGATCTTTACTTGTTTCTTTGCGATTAAACTACAAATATAAATAAGGTTCTGTAATTCTATAGGTCCTGACATGGCATCTTGACTTCAGTCGATTTCCCACCACCATGATATGGTTTCTCTCTTTTTTTTTTCTATAAATAGAATACTGCTGTCATATATAGTCAGGCGTGCAGTGGATGTCGGCTTGAAACGAGAAATCGGGGAACCGAGTTCGAATTCCAGTTGAATTCGTTGCATTCACTTCCGCGCAAATTCCCTTGGGAAAGGTATTAATCCGTCTTTTCTCCCCAGTTATGGGTTAAATAACGGGACAGATTGGGTTCTTTAGCCTTGGCTGACAACCAGTCCACCGCAGAAAGTAATGGCAACCTACTGTGGGATAATTTTCTTCCCAGTCAGTCATGTCTCTTTCGAGACATGATCACCCAAGCGTGTATCACGAATGGCACTTAACTGACTGATTATATTGGCAGATATGAGTTTTCGTGCAGTGGATATTGGCACGGGACTAGAAATCGGAGAGCCGAGTTCGAATTCCAGTTAAATTTGTTGCATTTACTTACGCGCAAGTACTGTTTGGAAAGGTTGGGAAACATGTTGGGAAACCTGTCGCTTCTCCCTCTATCTGTGGGTCAGAGAACAGGATAGATTGGTTGGCAATCAGTCTATCGCAGGAAGTTTGACTCGTCCGGAGTACACCCACCCGACTTCCCTATTAGAACTGAGGCCAAACTGCACGACGTATACATTATCCCGACAGTAGTATCCCGAGTAATTTCAAAACTCGACCCCCATAAGGCGTGTGGAGACGATGGAATCTCGGTGATAGTCCTTAAGAGCTCCTGAACTTTCCCCTGTCCTCTCTAAACTATTTAGCTACTGCCTTTCTGCTTCCTGCTTTCCTGCATGCTGGAAGTTCTCTTCAGTCGTTCCTGTATTTAAGAATTGTGGTGAACCCTCGGACTCATCCAACTATCGCCCTATCAGTCTTCTACCGATATTCGGGAAAGTATTCGAGACCATAATCAATGCTGAAATAGTTCATCATCTCACTGCCCACAAACTCTTCTCTGATAGGCAATATGGATTCCGCTTTGCCAGGTCCACGGCCGACCTGATAACAACCGTAACGGAGTACATGCTACAGGCCCTTGATGAGTCTGAAGAGGTTCGCACGGTTGCTCTGGACATCTCCAAGGCTTTTGACAGGGTTTGGCACTCTGGCCTCCTATGCAAACTACGAGGTTACGGTATTACCGGTCGCCTGCTTGACCTAATCCAATCTTTCTTAAATAACCGCAAAATGAAGGTCGTTTTGAATGGGCATGCCTCTTCGTCCTACAGCACGAATGTGAGACACAGGGCTCTATCCTGGGCCCGACGCTCTTCCTTATTTTTATCAACAACCTCCCTGGTGAGATCAAGTCCCAAGTAGGCATCTACGCAGATGACACTACAATATACTCCCGCACCAGTAAGAAACCTGTCGTGGTGGACAGACATAATCTCGCTGCTGACCTTGAACGGGATCTTCACTCTGTGGTGAACTGGGGCAAGAAGTGGCTTGTCAACTTCAACTCATCCAAGACCAAGCTGTTGTCTGTCAACCATTACAGGCAACCTCTCCTGCCTCCCATAAGCATGGACCAAGCGATTCTCCCGGAGAGCAATACACTACGCCTCCTCGGACTTACCATGTCCTCAGACCTCAAATGGTCTGAGGACATGGTAATGGATTCACTATATTGAATCCATAGCAAAACCTACTGCTAAGAAGGTTGGGTCACTATGTCGATCCAGGATTTTTTTTCCGCCTGAATCCATCCTGCATATATACAAGTCAACCATCCGTCCGTGCATGGAGTACTGCTGCCATTTATGGTCAGGCGCCCCTGCCATTCTCCTCAGTGTTCTTGACAAGCTCCAAAGGAGAGTCTGTAATGTGATAGGTACTGATCTGGCGGCTCGACTGCAGCCACTTCTCCATCGTCGAAATGTGACCTCCCTTTGTCTGTTCTTTCAATACTTTCATGGCTTCTGCTCGGACGAACTTAAGTCACTGATGCCTCCTCAACAGGTGTTTACTCGTGCAACCAGACTGGCAACTAGGTCCCACCCATTCACAGTTAGGTTAGCCAAATGCAGACGACAATTCTACTCCTGCAGCTTCTTCTCTCGCACTTCCCGCCTGTGGAACTCGCTTCCGTATTCTTGCTTTCCTGACGGCTACAACCTCCAGAAATTTAAATGCAGAGTCAATAGTTATCTACTAACCATTGGACTCTAGCTCTCTCCCCACTCCCCGTATAACCTTCCCTTTCTCTCCACCTATGCATCTGTCATTGCACCTGCTTTCTCAGCTTTCTATTGTTCCTTTCTAACTAGTTTGTACTCCTCACTCTTTTCTAATTAATCTTTTTACATTTATGTAGGCCCCTGCACATCAGTGGCATTTCCGCCTTGCTCGGGGTGAAATGATTAAAAAAAAAACCTACTGCGGGAAAATCTTCTACCTACTCAGTCATATCTCTTTCAAAACATGATCGCCTAAGCGTGTATCACGTATGGCACTTAACTTACTGATCTGAATTAAAAAGAATAGTAGGACAGATTGGGTTCTGTATCCTTGGTTGGAAACCAGTCTACCATAAAAAGTAATGGCAGCCTACCGCAGGAAAATCTTCTGCCCAGTTAGTCATCTCTCTTGTCTATGGCACTTAACTGACTGATCGATTGATTGGCAACTATATCTAATTTTTTTACGCACAAATACCTTTGGCAAAGGTATTAATCCATCTTTTCCCTCCAGTTATGGGTTAAATATAATAGTATAGATTGGGTTCTGTAGCATTGGTTGGCAGCCAGTCTACTGCAGAAAGCAATGGCAACCTACTGCGGCATAATCTTCTGCCCAGTCAGTCATATCTCGAAAGAGATATGATAGCCTAAAGCGTGTATCACGTATGGCACTTAACTGAATGTCTGTTAAAATAGCTACAAGTTTTATTCCAATAGTTTATTTTCTATCGCACTTCTCACCTGTGGGAATCTCTTCCGATTCTTTGCTTCCCTACAATTAAAATTCAAATTCAAATAAATTGCCATTTTTTTTTTGTTTCCTGAATCTGATTTTTATTGTCTTTCATCCTCAATAAACTATTAGTATCTTTATTACCTCCCTTGGAGTGAAATGATTAAAATAAAATGACAAATATACAGCATTTCTTTTAAAATCATATCGCCCTAAGCAAGACATTTTACTGCCACTGCTTTGCAGGGGGTTACATAACAGGAAAGTTATGAGAAAGAGTGACAGGTTATAATGGGTGTCAGGAAGTGGGTAAGAGAAGAATGAGAATACTGATGAGAGAGAAAGGAGCATGAAAGAGAGGATGCAAGTCAGTGAGATAGGAGATGAGTATTAACTTTACATGAAAACGTTTGGAAATTGTAACTGTCGGGGAAGCAATTAAACGGAAGGGAATTCCACAGGTGGGAAGTCCGAAAAAAGAAGCAGCTGGAGTAGAATTTGCGTTTACATTTTATTGGTTTCACAGTAAAAGGGTGGGACCTAGTTGCTAATCTTATGGATTGAGTACATTCATATACAGAGGGCATCATTGAGCTAAGTTCATCAGAACAGAAACCGTGAAAGTATTTGTAGAAGAGACACAGGGAAGTCATATTACAGATTCTCCCTTGGATTTCGTCAAGTACACCTAGATGGATAGCAGGAGCACCTGACCAGATATGGCAGGAGTATTCAATGCACGGGCGGGTGGTAGATTTATATATGTGCAGGATTGTTTCAGACGCGAAAAAACTCCCTGGCCCTGCACAGAGAACCGACCTTCTTAGCAGATTTAGCTATGGACTCTATATAGTCATTCCATTTGAGATATGTTGTGAGAGTTAACCCGAGAAGGTGCAGTGCTTTACTTTCAGGTAGACTAGACTGATACAAACTAATAGGGGGTAGGAGCGATTGTCTGTGGTGATTAATAGATAGCAGCTTCGTTTTAGAAGCATTAAAATTCACGAGTCATTTCCTACCCCAGTCCACCAAGGATTGGAGGTCATTTTCGAGCTCGGCAGTGAGGTCTGCTATGTTGGTGAGAGTAGAGTGTGATGTCGTCTGCGTATATGCCTACTTGGGATCTTACTGTTGGGGAGATCGTTAATGTAGATAAGGAAAAGGGTAGGAACTAGAATAGAGCCTTGGGGGACACCTGCGTTCGTTTGATAGCGTTGGGAGGCATGTCCGTTCAATACTGCCTTCATTGTGCGATCTGAGATGAACGACTGGATTAGGTCAAACAATTGTCCACTTATACCGTAACCCAGTAGCTTGCATAGAAGGCCAGCGTGTCAGACCCTGTCAAACGCTTTGGAGATGTCTAGGGCAACAGCTCGGGCTTCGCCGTTCTTGTCGAGAGCCTGGTGAATTTACTTAATAAAATATTCAATTGCATATAAGAAAATCACATAAATATATCTTTTCACCACTTGTGTGAAGAATAAGGATGTAAATATTTTACTAACTAATTTGTCCAATTTATTTGTTTAAACGTTATATGGATACCCATATTTAAGGAGATACTCTTTTATTTATTTATTAAACAGTATATTTATTTCCATCTACCGAACTGAATATTTCGAGAAACCTTATTTTTCAACATAATGATTTACACTATTTACGTGTGGAATATGCTCCTCATTTTTGTTGTTGTCATCAGAGAGTTTCGGTCGTCGTGCCCCAGTTTTCATCAGGAAACCTTCAATTAGACTTTTTCTTCTTCTATGTGCCGTGTCCATTCAGTATATTGGCGATCATGGCTTTCTACATCTCTCTATCTCTAGTGGCTCTTAGCACGCTTTCTCCTGTTACCTCGCCGAAACTCCGCACTGCCGTCCAGTTTCTCAAGCCCGTCAAGTATGTGACGTGTTGCTTTCCTCTGTCTCTCTTTCCCTCTGTCTGACCTGTGAGTATCAGATTCTCTAAGCCCTCCTTCCATCAGTGCATCTCCCAGAAAGTTCTGCTATATTTTCATGATGCTAAATATTAGTTTCGTTTTCGTTTCAATCCTCTCTAAAACCTGATTGTTGCTCACATGTTCGTTCTATGGCATCCTCATCATCCTTCTGTAGAACCACATTTCTGTTGCTTCAAGTCTCTCTTTCAACTTTGAGAAGATTATCCAGCATTCACTGCTATATGGAAGAACTGACATCACATAGCGATCCAGTACTCTCTTCTTTGTTTTTAGCGAAATTTCCTGTCTCTTAATATTCTGCCCACCTTCTGGAATGCATCCTTAGCCATGCCAATTCGACTTCGGATCTCAGTATCGCACTTTCGTCCTCTGTTAGAACACTTCTCAGATATTTAAATTTCTGTACCTGCTTGATTTTGTTATCCCCCGTCTGTAGTTGGCATTTCGACTCCTATTTTTTTTTTTTTACTAATGACCATGCATTTCAGTTTTCTTGGAGTTTGTTTTTCGTCATTTCTTTCCGTTTTCTTCAGCTATTTTCTGTAGGAGGTCTTATAGTTTTATTTCGGTGTCTGCTATCAGCACTGTATCATCTGCATATCTTCTAATATTCAGATATGATGAATCCTGGCATGACTTCCAGGCTTCTCAGAATTGTCTCGAAAAGTTGAAAAGATCTGTTGAAAATTCACATTCTTATCTTACACTGCTTTCTATATTTCTATACTAGCAGTATAGCCCGACGTTTCTCGGGTGTAATGAAAGCTTTAAAACTAATCCATGGTCCTGGAGCTCAGACGATGTGGACGTTGGCACGAAAGTCTAAAAAGCAATAGCTGTTTCCAGTTAAAGCGAATTTTTTCGTCAGTTTTCGTCATAAACTGAATTTAGAAGGCTCAATAAGTCCTCTGAGTAAATGGTATCATGGTTGAGACTAAGAACTACAATTATACCTATTTAGAGCCAAACCCGAAGCAAAAACTAAAATAAAAAGGGCTGAAAAAAATACAGACATATAGGCAGATAAACAGACACACACACAAACATCTTGCCTTTTTTATATATATATTATCGATTTTCTGCACTATTGTAAAAACTGCAACCTTGAAACCTCTGAATATCGTTTCTTATGTCTTTGTCTATGAGTGTATCAAATTTGATTAAAATCGGACCATTCCTTCTATAACCCGATTTTTTCGATTATCGATTTTCGATATTTATCGGGCGTACCTCGACACAAAACCTAGCTAAGAACATTCGCAGACGCTTATAGTAGAACTGTGTAAATTTTCAAGAAAATCGGTTCAGCCGTTTCGGAGTCTATAGGTAACGGACACACAAACACAGACACACACAGAGACAAAGTACCATTTATTATATAAGTTTAGATCTGCTGAACTCGTTTCATGTCCGTATCAGACAATTTATGGTCAAGGACACATGGCCTAGTGGATATAGACGTAGGTTAGTTCCAGTGACTTGACCCAAAAAGCTGTGAGTTCAATACCTGGCTACAGTAGTGGTGAACAATAACTTAGTTGAGTTAAAGGGAGATAACTACATGACATCCCTAAGTAGCATTGCAACTTGGAGTGAGAAGGATAAAACCTAGTGATCGAAATAAAGGGTTCGGTTCAAAATTCCTCGCACCTGAAGCAGGCCGGGGAGTACAACGGTCGAAACGTCATGGCAATAAAGATGAGGACAACAGTCCGAACAATGTAAATCATGTAATTACTAACTCTTCTCGGGAGTATAGACAAATAAAGGGTTCAGTTCAAAATTCCTAGCACCTGAAGGGGACCGGGGAGTACAACGCATGAAACGTCGTAAACCTGGCAATAAAGATGAGAACAACAGTCTGAACAATGTAAATAATGTAAATACTAACTCTTCTCAGAAACATACACAAATACTACATTCGTATTTATGCTAACTGCAGTCGTTGTCAATGTAGAAGATGAAGGAAACAATATCAAAAATGCAGGCATAAAAGAACGCTAAACATTTTTCAATTTCCACAAATGATAGCTGAGAGAATCTAATCTATTACTTTGTTCTTTATTCGGGGATTTTCATCGCATCTTATTACACACCAACTTCATCGTATAACCATCAGATATTAAAAAAATGTTAAAATATTCTAAACTCATTTATAAATGGAACTTTGTGTGTGTGTGTGTGTGTGTGTGTGTGTATGTGTGTCTGTTACCTATAGACTCCGAAACGGCTGAACCGATTTTCTTGAAAATTTACACAGTTGTACTATAAGCGTCTGCCAGTGTTCTTAGCTAGGTTTTGTGTCGAGATACCCCCGATAAATATCGAAAATCGATAATCGAAAAAATCGGGTTATAGAAGAAGTGGTCCGATTTTTTAATTAAATTTGATATACTCATAAACAAAGACATAAGAAACGATATTCAGAAGTGTCAAGGTTGCAGCTATTACAATAATGCAGAAAATTGATAATATATATATATAAAAAAGGTAAGATGTTTGTGTGTGTGTCTGTTTATCTGCCTGTATGTATTTTTTTTTTCAGCCCTTTTATTTTAGATTTTGCTTCGGGTTTGACTCTAAGTAGGTATAATTGTAGTTCTTAGTCTCAGCCATGATACCATTTATTCAGAGGACTTACTTAGCTTTCAAAATTCAGTTTACGACGAAAAAACCTTATTTGATATCGCTACCAAGAAATCAAAATTTGCCTTACATCCATTCATTTTTCTTTCAGTCTACGGTTTCGCTTTAACTGGAAACAACTATTGCTTTTTAGTCTTTCGTGCCAACGTCCTAAGAGTCTGAGCTCCAGGATCATGGATTAGTTTTAAAGCTTTCATTACACCCGAGCAACGCCGGGCTTCACTGCTATTAATCAAATATTATAATTAGTAGCATAATCATTAGCAGTTGTCAACTTTTTAGATATTAGATCATAAAATATTTACAGCCTTAGTCTTAACACAATTGGCAGTAAGATAGATTTCTGTGGTCTTCCTATTTAAAACGAATATAAGATAAATTCTAATTTATAAGAAATATTTTTGTCATTGGCTAAACTTTTTAAAAAAAATACATTTAACGTCAAGTAAGAGGATAATGTTGTGCGTTGTGGTCCAGTGGATATCGGCTCGGAATGAGAAATCGGGGTGCCGAGTTCGAATTCCAGTTGAATTTATTGCATTCACTTACGCGCAAACACCCTTGGGAAAGGTATTAATCCGTCTCTTCCCTCCAGTTATGGGTTAAATAACAGGACAGATTAGGTTCTATAGCCTTGTCCGGCAACCAGTCTACCGCAGAAAGCAATGGCAACCTACTGCGGGATAATCTTCTGCCCAGTCAGTCATGTCTCTTTCGAAGCATGACCGCCCAAGCGTGTTTCACGTATGGCACTTAACTGACTGACTGAATATAATAATTGAAATAATGATTAAGGCTTCTCCTGGTCATAAAGTGGGGGATCGGTTTTCTATTGTTATGAAGTAATAAACTGATCCCCCACTAATTACTACTTACTAATATAATACATCACTTCTTTTCTCTAGCCATGAGTCAAATAACAGGACAAATTGGGTTCTATAGCCTTGGTCGGCAACCAGTCTACCGCAGAAAGCAATGGCAAACTACTGCGGGATAATCTTCTGCCTAGTCAGTCATGTCTCTTTCGAGACATGATCGCCCAAGCGTGTATCACGTATGGCACTTAACTAACTGACTGAATATAATAATTGAAATAATGATTAAGGCTTCTCCTGGTCATAAAGTGGGGGATCGGTTACTGGCAGTAGAAGGGCACGAGAAGACCCTAGTAAAGAGAAAGGACAATAAAAGAACAGATTCAGAAAGACAGAAAATAACATTGCATTCAAATAAGAAAAATGTTAGTGATAGAGAAGAAATAAATCGGAATAGAGTTCCACAGCTGAAAATTGTGAAAAAAATAAACTATTAGAATAGAACCTACGGTTGCTCCTTGTAAATTTAACAGTAAAACAATGGAACCTCGTTGAGAGAAATATAAATTCTAATATACAAACTGAGTATCATTTAGTAAGCATTGTTGTGATTGTTCTATATATTTATTCGTAGTTCTTTTTCTTTATAGGGAGTCCTTACGAACTGGACGTGGGTGTATCTCACAAGAAGGGAGAAGTAACGGTCACTGGCCCAGGCTTAGAGAATGGTATCCTGCACCATTACAATAGCAATTTTTTGGTCAACACTACAAACGCTGGCTCTGGAGAGCTGAAAGTCAGCATCATGGGCCCGAGAGGTACGTAAAAGCCGATTCACAATCAACAAAACTTGATCTCACGAATTAAAAATAAATCTATTTAATGTTTGCAGTTAGTATTCGAGAACTTGAGATCCTTCAAAGATTTATTATTGACGAACACAATTTTAACAAACACGAAATGCACAGATGACATATGCTAATGGCAGGTACAGAAAGAACACTTCAGGAGCTCATAGACAAGCTGGTAAGACCATCCCTAAGCCGGGGTTTGAACTCGGCTCGCTGGTTTCAGTCCTCGTGTCGATAATTTATTCTGTGTCTTACGGCCCTTTACATTTAAATACCAGTTCCCGTACGATCACCAAAGTTAAACAACGTCAGACCTGGTCACTACTTAGATGGGTGACGGCTTGTAAATGCGGGTGATGCAATAGATACTACACATTGTGATAGGAGTTTAAGTGTAAGGTCAATAGACACCTCCTAACACGCTAACTTACATCTATTCTCTCAAACACCCTCACCATCTAACCAACCCTCATTCTCGGTACCCTTACCCGTCTATCACCCTCCTTCTGACATTTTCTATATCTAACCATTCTTTCCTATCACTCCCCCGATCCTATGTAACCCCCTGCGCTACAGTGGCAGTGGAATGCCTTGCTCGGGGTGAAACGATTAAAAAAAAATTAAAGTTTTATAAAAAAAAAAACGAACTCCTGAAACTTTAAATTAAGTTTAAATATAAAAATATATTAAATATAAAAATTAAGTTTAAATACAAAAATATTTGTAGCCTTATACTTGACTAATACAGATATGATTATCCACTACTAATTCCTGTCTCTTCTTAGCCCATCCAGTCCTACTCCCTGTCACCCCATATACATTTTCTTACTTCTTTCTCTTTGTTAAAACAAAAGGACGGGTCATAAAAGGCTGTAAAGGACCATACCTTATCCTCTACGGTTAAACTTGTTTCTAAAATTTTCAACATGTCCATTAATCACCGTTTTCATCTTCCTCTTTCCTTTTTTGTTCAAATTCTAATTTACAACTTCCGATTCTGATTTCCAGTTTTCTCAGCCCCACTTACCTCTCACACATAATTCGCCAATATAAGGAAGAGAATTTTCCATCTCCCTTCACACTACCTGATGGGACGTTGTCCTTTCAATGTCAAAACAAAATGTACACTTTGTAGTAAATATATATATATATATATATATATTAGTCATCCACATACAAGCCTGTTTCGCTGTATCACAGCTCATCAGTGTGGCTAGACTCATCCACTTGCTTCTGGTCGGGATCGAAACTCAACCGATTTGGTGTCAGTCGGAGTCGCTACTCCCTAAGCCAACGACGCATGGAATCAGAGCAGGGGAAATTATAACGTGTTGTGTATAAGCTGTGTATACACACGCCAGTCACCGAGAGAACTCAATTCATTTCTGAAGAGTCACGCATATAGCAGAAGTGGAAAATGTTTTTAAAATTTTCTTCTCCAGAGAGCTCAATCGTAATGAGAGCATAATATATACATATAATGTATCGAGGCAGCAAATAATTTTCTAAACATATACTGTTAAATATAAGAGACAATGAATGTCTATTATGTTTAATCATGAGCCGTTCTAAACGTCGTATTTTGGCTTTAATTTCAGTTGAAAATAAAGACAAAAATTCTCCAACATTTGGATAAATTTTTATTAATTTGGTTTTAAGCTTTCGGCTCACATGAGCCATCTTCAGAGAGGTTATTAAGACGGTAATACAATAACATCCACCATCACCGACAATTTTATTTTGTGTTGACATAAAACTCCGCTAGGCAACAGCAATAGTTACCAAAAATAACAAACGCATTTCGCAAATTTGCATTGCGGTTCTATGAAGTCACACCGCGTGATAGCGCGAAATGACAACAGAACCATATATTCAAATGCAATGTAATGTGTTATGGCCAGATTTAAACGTGATTTTATTAAGTGTGGGTTGTTTGGATTTAATGTAGATGGCCTCCAATATCTGAAGGTTCTTTTTACTGTGTGTATGAGTAAGAATTGTTGTATTATTGACTAAAATCTGTCTGATATTACCTACATGTTTATATTTTTCTGAGAAATGTTGTTTAATTGTACTCTGATCAGAAAGGTGACATGTAAGTCTACGGGAGAGCGTGGTTGTAGTAAAACCAATATATGTACCCCCTCTCTCTCTCTCTCTCTCTCTCTCTGTATATATATATATATATATATATATATTAGAGAGAGAGAGAGAGAGACAGAGACAGAGAGTGAGAGAGCATTAAGGTATGCTATATTTATAGAGAAAAAAGTGTTTAATATCCGAAATAAGCGTGCGTGGTAATATAACTGATTTATATGAATCTACCCAGACATATACACATTTGAGTTTCCTCATTGGAAAAAGTGTTTCACTCGAAGGAAAGTGAAAACTTTGAAATAATAAATTTTATATATACATTTTTACATTGTTTTGTATAATTAGAACAAAATTATCTTTTTTTACAAAGTCGTTAATTAATTCTGTCATTTAATTCTAACAAATAACTTTTCATTCCAGGAGCTTTTAAAACAGAAATGCATCGAAACAGCCCAAAGGACAAGATATTCTCGTGTTATTATTGCCCAGAAGAGGCTGGAATGTACACGATCCATGTCAAGTGGTCAGGAGTTGATGTGAAAGGTAGCCCGTTTACAGTAATCCTGGCAGAAAATGAAAGCGATTTGGGAAGGATGGTACTTGAGCAGAGCATCCGGTCACATGATATAAGCATTCCCGAGATTCTCTACTAAGCTGATGAGCCATCTTGTAAGATGGTCACAGCTTTTATGTTGAAGGATACACAATAGTAGAGAAATTAAGAAAAATCAAGAGAGAAAAAATGTCTGACAAGAAAAGAAAAGGAAATCAAATACAGACGTTTTATACTTTTGTATTTTAAGTCACTTATTTTTTAAAACTCATCTTTAGACTTTTATTTTACTTGTATTTGTGACATTAAAATATATGTAGACAAAAAGCATCAAAACGCAAATCGAAGTAAGTTAAAAATACGATTTCAAGCGATTTGTTACGTAGCAAAAGCGTTCGCTTAAAACGGCCGTTATTCATGCATGACACTTGTTTACAAGGGTTCGAATCTTACAAACTGTTTTTTTTGTTTTTATTTCTACTTGCACATATTAAAATAACCGATCAAATTAGATTTTTACTGATTACAACGCTCATCTTAAATGCATTGGTTAGTGAAATAATTCCTTCAGCCAATTTCATGAGGTCATCCCGGTATGACGAATCTACAAATATCCGATCGTGTGCCATGACCATTTCGGTCGAACAAATATCTATATTTTCAATTATATTAAGCATTATTGGATATACCTATTATATATTTATATAGACTAATAGACGTATCTGATGTTTATTTCTTAATTTAGACAACACCACATCATAACCCTTCTATTTTGAGTGGCTCTTGGGCATTGTATTAGCTGAACAGTTAGCATAAAATTATATAATCCATACGTTCACACTCGGCCATTGCGTTGGTGATGTTACTCATAGAATCAACAGTTCCTGGTGTGGGATGCTATAGTTAGCTCCAGTATGAGTCGTGTGTCGTTGGTTCCAAAAATTCGCTTTTGGTGATCTGGATCTCGAAGATGAGCTTGTCCGTGGTCAATAGTCGTTACTCGATAATGAAAAATTTAGGGCGGCAGCGGAAATTTATTCAAAAACGAACACTTAGAATTTGGGAACACATCTGCGAATAGTCCATAGCAAAATCGAGCAATATCCGGAATAAATCGGTAGAGTGAAGAAAACACAACAGTGGGTGGGAGCCAACGGTTTGACTGGGGTTTAGCAGGGTACAGTGTGAAACTTATCCCAATTCACTCATTCATTTAAAAAGAAATCATTTCTTGACGATATGATTACTGCTGATAAAAAGTTCTCTCTGTTTCATAGTAAAAATATCTATATTTTCAATTATAGTAAGAATTATTGAACATATCTATTATACATTTATATAAACCAATAGACATAACTAACGTTTATTTCTTGGTATAAACAATACCGCACAATAAACCCTACCTTGAGTGGCTCTTTGGCCTTGTACTGGATGAATATTATTATAAAAGACCAAAACAATATTTAATGGAACTTTAATGAGGCTAAAAATTAGAGAGCTTTGGCAAAAAATGAAGCATATAAATATTTCAGTGACAAAATTTTGATTCCTTTTTATTATTAAAATATTGTAAAATAATGGACACGTGGACGCCTTATACGCTATCAGATGTAGGCTTTATTAACTCTAAAAAAAGAAAGAAAAATAAGACACAATAAATATTAAAAGACGTATTCCAGCATTATAAAAGTAGAGATTATAAAAAATCAACGATCGACTATGGTGTCTCAATTTTGATATGTAATAAAATTTATTCTCATAAAAGCAAAATAAATGCGCATCTATCTCGAAATGAAGCATATAAATATTTCAGTGACAAAATTTTGATTCCTTTTTATTATTAAAATATTGTAAAATAATGGACACGTGGACGCCTTATACGCTATCAGATGTAGGCTTTATTAACTCTAAAAAAAAAAAAGAAAAATAAGACACAATAAATATTAAAAGACGTATTCCAGCATTATAAAAGTATAGATTATAAAAAATCAACGATCGACTATGGTGTCTCAATTTTGATATGTAATAAAATTTATTCTCATAAAAGCAAAATAAATGCGCATCTATCTCGAAATTGCTCCCAAAAGAAAGAAAATACATTCTATCGGTTTAGAAGCCTTTTTTCAATCTTCCCAGCTTTTAGATGTTTTTTTTTGCAATCATTCAAAGCTTAATTTTAATATCATATTCACAATTTCAGTGTAAAATAATCCGTAAAAATAAACACATGAACATAATTATTTGCTATTGTCGGAATCCGTCTGCTGAGGTATTTGTTGCTAAGTGCCAAGATTTCAAACATTTAATAGCAATAGCTACACATCTTTTAAATGAACCATAAAAAATATTTGCTGAAGAAAAAGCAGAAGCAAAACGTCAATTGAAATAACATTTATAAATTCTTTTCAGTAATATACACTAGCAATAAAATGTTCAAATTCCCTTGCAGTGAAATGTGTTTTATGAAGTAATTAATTGTATATAATGAAATGTGAGATACGTGTACAGAATTATTTTATGACAGTCAGCCTTATGTGTTTGTGAGTGACTGGCTGTCATTTTCTATAGTGTGCGCGTGTGTGGGTGTGTACGCACGTATAGGTCGAATCAACGAAATTATTTTTGAACCCCGAGAAGCAATGTGCTTCTATTTTTACATCCGTAAAAAGGTTCCACAATGTAATTTCACATAGAGATGCGATCTTTTGTGAATTGGTTAGAAAATACTTTCACACTGGCCCGCGAAAATCTTTTTCTCAAATGTGAAGAGGTAGGAGTTATAATTGCTATTTTCTAAATGGTTAAAAATATCGTGGTATGTCTACAACTACATCCGCCAAGTATTTTGAAGGTATTTATCCTAGTAATTAATTATTGTTTATTGAGTTTCTTTTAATGCAGCTTCGTAAATATATAAAAAGAAAGAAAATTTCTGAAACTATAACAAAACACGGTAAACTAAAAATATTTCACGTATTTTGTATTCATGAAAAAAAACTTCTTCACATCATCGGTCATGCCTTGTACCTGATATATACAGGCGATGGACAAAATAATGAAAACAGCTTGAAATTTCAAGCAAATCTGTTTCAATATGTGGTAGGACCTCTTTTGACAGCAATTACAGCTTAAATTCTGCGTGGGATCGACTTGTACAAAGTTTGAACTGTTTCCAGAGAAACTTTTATTCATTCTTCAGCTAAAACAGTCTCCAATTCTTTCAATGATGATGGTGGAGGATATCGACTCCTCATTTGTTTCTCTCAAATGAACCATAAATGTTAAATAAAGTTGTGATATTAGAACAGTAATGTCCTGATAAGACGTTCTACTTTGCTAGAATGTTCTTAGTGCCATTCAGCGACAACTTTAGCAGTATGGATGAGTGCATTATCACCCTGAAAGATAACATTTCTCTGCGGCAACAGTTCCTGAATCATAGGAAAAAATTGATCATTTAACATTCTTAAATAGTCCTGACTGTTGATTTTAATAAACTTATTCAAATAATATATGTAAAAAAATAGAACAAATAAATTAACAAAAAAAAAAAAAAAATGATGTACTACTAATATTAAATCAACAGACAAGTTTTGAGAGTTTAATCAAATTTTACAAATTATACCTTTATGGTACTAGGTGCTTTTATTTTCTGCACTCCTGTATCTATTGTCTTTTGATGCCAGTGAAAGCTATTCGAACAGTTGGATTTGAAATACTGAAATTATTTTAGGCTGGTGACTTCCACCCAATCATTTGAAAGACTTTCGTGATACTATCTTACTCTTGACTTATTTTCGTCGAGGACCGAAACAAAACAAAGTTTAGTAAGTATTGAAAAGTATTTGTTACAGCAATGTTTCTGATTTGACTAAAAGCAAAGATAACAACATTTTTTACACGTATAAGGTGTAAGAAAATGTGTAAGGTATAAGAAAATGGAAAATAATTTCAATGATATTTTTCATTGTCTGTGCTTATATATATATATATATATATATATATATATATATTATAAATTATGTTTTATAACATGTACATAATTTCTTCTATATATGTCCTCTTCCCTACAATTATATGTTTGTTTCAGTGTTTGGATTCAAACACTTCTTCAGGGGAAATAAAGGTTTGGAATCATTCTCTGTTTATATTTGGTTCGTTGTTGTCGTGGGGGTTGGTTGGGGTTATTGGTAATTAAGTGAATGTCTCTATTTATATATTTAAGGATCTCTATTTTTTCTTGAAGGCAAAGAAAGCATGGTTCTTTTATAGATTTTGCTGTTCTTGCTTTTTTGAGAATTTTCCATTTGACCTTAGGTTTTTTATTTTCGTTTTTTAATTTCCAAAAGTGTTTATAGTAACAAGCTCTTAAATCAGAGACACGAAACCACAGTAAACTGCAAGCACATTAGGGACTTAACCCTACAATCATGCTAAGAAATACAAAGAGTTCGATTGATATCCTCATTATAAAAGATAAAAAATGCTATAGAAAAAAATCGATCCAATAAATCCTTAAAGGAAAGTCTATCACTAAAGCCTACACCAATAACTTTACTTAACACAATAACCTTATTTAAATACAAAAATATTCCGTACTAGAAAAATCAAAATTAAATAAATGGCTCCCAAACTTGAAAAAGAATCAAAATTCATATATTCAAAATCAAGATTAAATATACAACTTCAGAATAATTATATCATACACAAAAATAAACTGTAAGCACACGTAAGATTTAACCCTACAAACACCCCCCAAAAATACTGGGAATTTGAATAAATATTTTTATTATTATAAAAGATAAAAAATGCTACAGAAAAATCGATGTAATAAATCCTTAAAATAAGATCTAATGCCCGCAAAATAATTTTGGACAGAAAAATTTTTTCTCCTCATTCTATACTCACTATATATATTCATTAATTGATTGATTGATTGTTTAATACTTAGTTTTTGGTCCTAATAGGGTTAGACCAGTACACATTTGTATTAAAATGTGTTCTATACAATTATATTGTCGAACATTTGAATATTTTTCATTTATAAACGAGTTATTTCGCTACCTTGGTTTCCACCATGAGTAGTTTCTTCAGGCGATTTTTAATAACCCTTATAATAATAATAATAAGTTATCACCTGAAGAAAACCACCTGAAAAAATCGCCTGAAGAAACCACTCATGATGAAAACCAACGTAGCGAAATAACTCGTTTATATATATATATATATATATATATATATATATATATATATATATATATATATCTTTATTTAGCTGTAAATTCAGATAAAACTTAGTGGGGAAATAGCCATTTTCAACATGTCACTTTAAGACATGCATTCTTTGTCTCTTTCTAAACAAAGAATGAAGAAAATTCTAAACCCAGAGGTTAGTTTAGGTAAAGGAAGGGGTTGGGATGTATTGGTTTTTCTTTGGGTTGGGCAGAGGAATGGAGCCAGTAGTAATTCTTTCTTGGTGTGTGGCCTGACCCTAGGGTTAGCAGGGTAAGTAACTGCTAGGTCAACTTTAAAAAAACTTTCATTTTTTTATCGAGACTAACTGGAGGAATAGGATAATTATTGTAATTTATATATATTTTTATGGCGACACATACTTATGATCTCCCTTCGCTTGTTAAGAAGAATAATTTGATCTGGAAATTATATTTACTCCTGCGATAAGTTAGTATTTACATTATTTACATTGTTCAGATTGTTGTCGTCGTCTGTATTTCTTTGTTTACGACGTTTCAGCCGTAGTACGCGCCAGCCTTCTTCAGATGTTAACAATTTCAACAGAAACCTTTATTTCATTCACTGGGGTATATATCATTCTCATTCCATGTGCGATGCAACTTCGTGTAACCATGTAGTTACCTCCCTTTATCTTTTTAAATTCACCACTGCTGTAACCTTGTATAGAACTTATGTAATTCAAATGAATAAGAACAAAGAAAATAATTGCAACGTTCAAAACATTAATTTATAGCAGTGTTCAATATAAAAACAGGGCAATGAAAATATAATATGATTACTTTAGAACATGTACAAACTACTACAAAATTGTGCACTTTTTTCGACATTAAAAGAACATTGTTTTAAAGTAATAATTAATAATATATATATATATATATATATATATTACTAATGTTCACTCAAGGTCCAGTGGCCACTCAAGGTAGGGTGTGTGTGGAGTCGTTTTAGTGTCAGAAATGGCAAGATAACAGAAAACATACACGGCCAATTCTAGACTAAAAATTCAGAGTTCATGTGGAAACATTAAGAGTATAGAGTTGAAGTAGACTTTGAAGGAACGGGAGACCCGATGCTAAACAGGAAAAAGATGATGAACTCCTACTCCTGTTCCAAAAGCTCGGAAAAAAGTGTGAATTGGGTGATAGACAAACCTATCAACGCCTACTTGGAGAGGAAAAATAATAAATACTGAATAAAATTTAAGTTTGTGAGGTGGAGAAGTCAGAATTACTGAATTGAAGGAACTGGAAAGCTAATCCTAAATAGGCAACAAGGGATAAAACAACTCCTGTAAAAAAGAATGGTTGAATGTGAATCGGCCTTTTAAACAATAGTAATGGTTTGTCGGGATGTGCGTTGTGGTGCATTGGATATCGGCTCGGAACGAGAAATCGTGGAGCCGAGTTCGAATTCCAGCTGAATTCATTGCATTCATTTACGCGCAAATAGTCTTGGGAAAGGTATTAATCCGTCTCTTCCTTCCAGTTATGGGTTAAATAGCAGGACAGATAGGTTTCTATAGCCTTGGTCGGCAACCAGTCTACCGCAGAAAGCAATGGCAACCTACTGCGGGATAATCTTTTGCCCAGTCAGTCATGTCTCTTTCGAGACATGATCGCCCAAGCGTGTATCACATATGGCACTTAACTGACTGAATGGTTTGTCCCTTGCTTCCCGTTTGGGATTGGGTTTCCAGTTCCTTGTAAAGTTTACTTCAACTGCATACATCTAAAGTCACCACTTGAACTCTGAATTGTTTTCACTAATTATTTTCCTCCTTCATGTGGGTTGTGATGCAGTGGATATTGGCTCAGAACGAGAAATCGGAGAACCGAGTTCAAATTCCAATTGAATACGCGCAAATACCATTTGAAAAGGGTTAATCTATCGCTTCTCCCTCTAGCTATGGGTTAAAGAGCAAAACAGATTAGGTTCTATAGCCTTCGTTGGAAACCAGTCTACCGCTGAAAGTAATGAAAACCTACTCCGAGAAAATCTTCTTCAATTTTTTGAACAGGATCAATAAATAATAACTCTACAATGTTCTTGTCAATAAATTCGTTTTTATATTCTGCAAGATTCTATCAAAATAATACATTTTCAGCATATTAGGAGAGATTTTCTGTATGTTAGCGAAAGGTGGTATCGTGTTTTCTGTCCTGTGATGTGTCCGACGAAATCATGGAAGTAAATGTTTGAAAACTTAGTTTACATCGTCAGCGTCTTGATCTCACATTATCCACATCGATTTCTGTTAATTTTCAACAGGCGCCAACTGTCTAAATCTGCTGTCCAATAAACCTTCAAGTGTACTTTATAGATTGTAATTGAAAGAGTTTTTCCTGTTATTTATTTTTAATTTTTAAATTATGCATACTTAAAATGTTACTTGTTCATAATCGAAAATAAACGTAGAGGATATGGCATTTGTTTGTATATATAACAAGTTCAAAATAAAGAATTATATATACTTGTAAATATTGTTTTAGCTTTACAGAATTTGGCTGCAGGTTAGAAGATTCAAACGATAGCGTTTCATATTGACGTTTCATATGAACAAAAGAAAAAAATAACACTTCACAGCGGTCGAAAAAAGAAGGGATTCCGGTAAACTCGCCCATCTCTTAAAGACGTCTAAAACGTTTTGGAAGATGATACGAATTTAAAAAGCGACTTTGTGAATATAGAAGACAGAAGGGCAATATATGTATGTACATCCGTTTACAGACATCAGTTTATCTCAATCTTATTTCGCGAATAAAACGGTCAAAAAGAAAAGGAAATTATTTTTTTTCCGATTAAAAATTAAAGTAAAAGAAAGCACAAAAAAACGATAAAAATCCTATTCACAAAAGAAACCGATAGACGTTGGCAATATTTGAGACAAAACAATAATTTCTCTTGTTTCATTCATTATTTAAATCCCGCAAGTATTTACTCGTGATACGAGATTGGCATCTAGATTCCACCCTTTGACTGTTGAAATAATTAAATTCTACTCTTCTACTCTAACAGTTTTTTCTCTCACTTCCAGTTTGTGGAACTCACTTCCATTTGCTTGCTTCCTTGAAAGCTACAATCTTCAAAAGTTTAAATGGAACGTCAATTGCCAACTTTTATCTACTTGATTCCCATCCATCACTTATCTTTTCTTCAATATCTCCTGGACCATTTTTTTTATTCTATCACAGTAACCCTATGCGCACCAGCAGCATTTCTGCCTTGGATAGGCTGAAATGATATATGTAAACTAGCAGTATATCCCGGCGTTGCTCGGGTGTAATGAAAGCTTTAAAACTAATCCATGGTCCTGAAGCTCAGACTCTTTGGACGTTGGCACGAAAGACTAAAAAGCAATAGTTGTTTCCAGTTAAAGCGAAACCGTAGACTGAAAGAAAAATGAATGGATTTAAGTCAAATTTTGATTTCCTGCTATCGATATCAAATAAGTTCTTTTCGTCGTAAACTGAATTTGAAGGCTAAATAAGTCCTCTGAGTAAATGGTATCATGGCTGAGACTAAGAACTACAATTATACCTACTTAGAGCCAAACCCGAAGCAAAAACTAAAATAAAAGTGTTGAAAAAAATACAGACATACAGGCAGATAAACAGACACACACACAAGCATCTTGCCTTTTATATATATATATATTATCGATTTTCTGCACTATTTTAAGAACTCCAACGTTGAAGCTTCTAAATATCGTCTCTTATGTCTTTGTCTATGAGTATATCAAATTTGATTAAAATCGGACCACTCCTTCTATAACCCGATTCTTTCGATGATCGAGATTTATCGGGGGTACCTCGACATAAAACCTAGCTAAGAACACTCGCAGACGTTTATAGTACAACTGTGTAAATTTTCAAGAAAATCGGTTCAGCCGTTTCGGAGTCTATTGGTAACGGACATACACACATACACACACACAAAGTTCCATTTATAAATAAGTTTAGATAGATTTCATATTATATTTTTTGATTTAAGTTTTTTTTTTTAAAGTTTGCTTTTAACAATTCTGTTTTATATACCAATTCTCTAGCGTAAAGACTTATATTAGGACTGGGGTCTCCGCTACAGAAACCAAAGACTATCCATTATGACCGAATTTCGGCCATGCAGGTATTCACCATCCCAAATCTGACGCTTGATTATTAGATCAGATATTAAGAAGTAAACCCTGTAGATAGATTATCAGCATCCCTCCACTGCATATTTAATTCCTCTGTATACAAACGAGATAAAAAAAAAAACCGAATTGATTGATCAGAGATGGACTTCGCACTTCATCTCGTATTATTATACTTTAAAATTTTTCATCAAAACTGACACATTCGCTTTCGAACTACATATCTTAGTTCCACGTATAATTCTTGAGAGTGCTGCTATCAAGTCTTAGAATATAAATATGTACCCCGGATATTTTTTTTTCAAATGTCTATTCCTGAAAGAATTACTCAGTTCTCAAATGAAACCTCATGCGGGACCTAAATTCTGCCACTGCAAATTGTCCCAGCTAAACACTTAAATGCACTATAAATTAAATATTGTCGGATAAAAGAAAGAATCTAATTCTAGATACAGTTACCTACCATTCAACATTAGTTCTGCCTTGTTTGATTGATTGAAAGTTACTTTCGAAGTACTAATGTAATATACTGCCTTGGACAGCGGAAGTATTTAACAGGTACATACGGCCGTAGGTAAATTCAACAAAAGTGACAACCGGCTTCAAAGGCGATGACCCAGAAATGATGTGGTTGACAGATACATCAGGCCGTAGATAAAAGTCAACTAAGGACAAGGTTAGTTGACAGATATGCCTGGCCTTAAATAACGTCAGCAAAGAGACAATCCGAAAAAGCAAAAACGTGCGGGAGTTTTAAGACTATATAAAGTCTAGCCTTTTTGGCTGAAGAGGCAGAGACTGGCTAACGTTTCCCGGTGGCTCCTTTGTATGTGCTATCTCTCTGCTGCTGCTCTCCCGCTTCACACAAGCGTCACTGACGAAGAATAAAAATATAAGATATATTTTTATATATATACGTGTTCCCCGTTGTTTGTCCTGATCCAACGACAGGCCTGATGACATAATTCTAAGCACCATTTCCTATCATCCAACCTTAGCTGACTTCATGGAGGTCAAATACTCAATTACTTTCTGAACTGCTTGAAATAATTTATTTGATGCTGAAGTGAAGGTTTTCTTAAGTCTTAATTTTTTAAAAATCTTTTTAAAAGCAAGACATGAAAAAATAGATTAGAGCATTATAAATAGATTAAGATTGATGTCATAGATATTTTAGTCATGAAAATATTTATTTTGAATAGTTACAATTTTCATTTTTAAGCTATTTTTAATAAAAAAATAATTCCTTTTTTTATACTGATGATTAGGGGGATTTTGAAAATTCATAAATGTTATCAGTAGCAAATCAGAATAGCTTTATTATTAAATGCTCCATTTAATGATTAAAGCCTACAACTTGGTGAATCCGTTTACGGCATTACATTGTTTGGCTTAGTTTTTTTACAGCTTATCAACCTTTGCAGGTTATTGAAGCAGGAAATAAATTTTTATATTCTGAAAATTTCTTTTCGATATAATAATGGTTTAGGCATACAAATTTAACAAATTAATTCATAGCTGGGAGTAGGAGATGTTGTGCGAGAATACATAGCACAGAGCTGGGTTAGGGTGACAATCTATCAAAATTGTTTAGGAAGTTAAATCCCAGTAGAGGGTGTTGAATGTCCGATACTACAAACTTCCACAGAAAAGATCGTCGAAAGGTTGGTTGGCTTTAATTTGCTTCTGGTGTATGTCTGGGCTTGTAACCGTGGTTAGAGAAAGTGTGTTCGTTCCGTTAATAAACTGTTGACATCGCTATGTAGAATTTTTTTTTTTTTAATCATTTCACCCCGAGCAAGGCGGAAACGCCACTGATGTGCAGGGGGTTACATAAATGTAAAAAGATTAATTAGAAAAGAGTGAGGAGTACAAACAAGTTAGAAAGGAACAATAGAAAGCTGAGAAAGCAGATGCGATGACAGATACATAGGTGGAGAGAAAGGGAAGGTTATACAGGGGTGGGGAGAGAGCTAGAGTCCAGTGGTTAGTAGATGAGTATTGACTTTGTATTTAAATTTCTAGAGGTTGTAGTTGTCAGGAAAGCAAGAATACGGGAGCGAGTTCCACAGGCGGGAAGTGCGAGAGAAGAAGCTGCAGGAGTAGAATTGTCGTCTGCATTTGGCTAACCTGACTGTGAATGGGTGGGACCCAGTTGCCAGTCTGGTTATAAGCTAGCACTATTATGAATGAGACTTTTTTTTTTTGTAACCAACATTGCTGGTATTTGTAATAATTGCAGACTCAATGGTGTGTGTGTGTGGGGGGGGGTCTTCATCCGCCCAATTAGTTTCCCGCTTGATGGGCACGAACTTGGCTGTTGCATCGAGTCTGCATTTTTTTCTTAGCCATTTCGCAGTAGTGTTTACAGGAATAATAATAAATGTATGCTCCACATTATTTTTTTAATTGTCCCTTTTGAAAAGGTTTCAGACCGTAAGGTATTATTGAAGTTTTTCGTCCTCGTCCTGCGACCTTGGCCGAGATAGACCTCATTACACCCCTCCAGTATTCCCTGTGCATTTGGAACCCTGGTGCAGTTTATAGCGAAATTCATAATCTTGTCAAATAGCTGAATACTTGATGCTTCGCCAGGGCTACTAAGGGTGTTTTTATTGTGACACCAACACTAGATGGTTTGCCTCCAGGTCCCATCCTGTTATTTAACCCATAACTGGAGGAAAGTGACGGATTAATACCTTTCACAAGGGTACCAGTGCTTAAGTGAATGCAGGATACTCAACTGAAATTCGAACTCGGCTCGCCTATTTCTCTTTCCAGGCCGACATCCACTGCACTACAACGCACATCCATCACTTACGCTTACAGAGCCTGGTATTCCCAAGCGGTCACCCATCTAGGTACTGACCAGGCTCACATTGCTTAATTTCGGTGATCGAACGAGAACTGGTGTATTCAACGTGATATGCCGTAAGCTTTTAGTTGGTATTTCTTTCGTCTGAATTTGATTACACGTGCATATTTTAGCAGTGTTTTATATTAAAGTCAGTAATTCTACTGCCAATTGTCCTAGCCTGGTCGGGCTTAAATTTGATTTTGCTGCCGACACACGGATGAGGGTAGTGCTTGTAAAAAGTTGTGTAAAACAACGTCTTTGCATATATATATATATATATATATATATATATATATATATATATATAAACAAGTTAGAAATAAACGTGGTTTGCTCAGCCCAAGATCATGAGCTTACGACCCCATTACGTCGAAACACTGAAGTTAAGCAATGTAGAACCTGGTCAGTACAGAGATGGATGACTGCTTGGAAATACAAAATGTTGTAAGCTTGGATGTGCGTTTGGTGCAATGGATAATGGTTCCGAATTGCCAATTGGAGAGTCGAGTTCAAATTCCCGTTGAGTTCATTATATACACTTTCTTTGTGAAAGGTATGAATATACCCTGTAGCAGCTGACAAAAAGATATCTTCCTTGACCAAAAAAAAAAAAAAAAAAATAAATAAATAAACAATAAAAAATAAATAAAATAGCAGCAAAAATGAATTATAAGTATTTACATAAATAGAAACAGTCACGTGATCTGCTGGGTCCCACACAAGACATCGTTAGGCAGGAAAGTCAATCACCCTCTTTTGGCTCCATGAAGTTACAACAAGTTCATAACAACTAGACAGTAAAAAAGTTTTTGGTTTCCAGACATTTGCAAGTAGATATATGTAAACCCTGCATTAAGAATTCCGAATATCAAACATATTGTGTGTGTGTGTGTATATATATATATATATATATATATATATTAAAAAAGGATTAATTCAAAGATGTTGAATGGCCATTTCGATATGAAGATTCCCACGGGGGACAACACATCACCTCAGCAACAGAAAAATCCTTTCAGAAACTGGAGAAAGGATTTTTCTGTTGCTGAGGTGATGTGTTGTCCCCCGTGGGGATCTTCATATCGAAATTGTCATTCAACATCTTTGAATTAATCCTTTTTTAATATATATTTGCTCTGTAATATTTTATTACATGGAGCTCTCTTCCTGCATCATTTTTTAATATTAAAATAAAATTTTTAATATTAATTAGGATCGGGTTTTTTTGAATTTACCTTCCTGCTTTTTTTCCTTGGATTGAAGTATCTGAATTAAAATATATATATATATATATATATATATATAATTTATCTTTATTTTCTTTTTAGCCAACAGCTGGCCTCTTTGAAGACCTTACTATTAGACATCACTGCTGTTCATAAAAAATACCAAATAAAACTATTTAGGGTGTACTTGACTGTGTGTTTTTCAATGACAGTTAAGTATCATATCGATCTTTCTACTTCTGTAATCATTCTATGTTTAGTGTTAAATTCTGACTAATGTCTCATGGCTGACACATCTATACTACTTCTTTGCCTATTTTGTTGCATGTAGACTATTTCTAGGAGTTACAGAAAGAACCACCATGTGTACTGCTGTCTAATTCTATGGCACATTTATGAGAGACATCCAGTAAAGTTAACCGATTGGGTTTCCCCATTTATGACTATAAATACACATTGTCAACAACAATCTAGTAAACAATAATCCAATTCAATTTGTAACAGATGAAAAATTTCCACAAGTGCAATGTCAGATTTCCCAGGTCTTGAACAGAATACAACTGTTTGGTGGTATTAGATACAGCATCATTTATTTCTGAGCACATTGAGCTTATGTCCACATCATGTTGAAACATTTTCCAATAATATCACAGAAGTTAAGCAACATTGTGCCTGGACAGCACCTAGATGGATGACCATTTGGGAATACCAGTTGCTGTAAGCTTGGATGTGTTGGTGGTGTAATGGATAATGGCCTGAAACAGTTAAGGGAAGAACCAAGTTCCAATTCACATTGGGTTTGTTACATTCACTTTCACACAAATTCCCTTGGGAAAAGTATGAATCAACCTCTTCTCCCTATAAGTTAACTAGCAGTTTAGCCCGGTTTCACTCAGTTTAAAGAATAATAGGAATAAAAAACATATGATGACTTTACATAGCAAATATTTACACAAAGTCCACCCTCGTCACTTTTATAGACATAGATAACAATGTAGAATGTCTCTATTGGATTAAGGTGGGAGGGGGAGGGGCAACATATATAGATATAGATAATATAAAGTGGGGTGATCGATTCTATATTATAATCAATACATAAAGTGATCCCTGACTTTGTGGGGTGATAATATATATTTTTCTATGTCTAATTTTGGCTTTCTGAAAAATTTTAAGGTGTCATTAGCATTCTAAAATTTTGATCTACATCTGAGCACAACTCCCATCAAGCTAGACCACAAAATGCGGATGCTAAGTTGAATCTATCAAACAAACAAATACTTACACAATGTCCACCCTCGTCACTTTTATGGATATAGATAACAATGTAGAATTTTTCTACTGGATTAGGGTGGGAGAGGGAGGGGCAACATATATAGATATAGATAATATAAAGTGGGGTGATCGATTCTATATTATAATCAATACATAAAGTGATCCCTGACTTTGTGGGGTGATAATATATTTTTCTACCCCTAATTTTGGCTTTCTGAAAAATTTCAAGGCATTGTTAGCGTTCTAAAATTTTGATCTACATCTGAGTGTAACTCTCGTCGAGCTAGATTGCAAAATGCAGACGCTAAGACAAATCTATCATACAAACAAAAACTGACACAACGTCCACCCTTGTCACTTTTATAGATAAAGATTAGTTGCATTAGTATCACTAAAATCATTATTATCTAAAAAAAATTAGTTTTGGTTTTAAATAACCTGCAAAGGATTGGTAAGCTGGAGAAAACCTATCATCCCCAAATTGAACACTTTTAAGCACTGTTACTTGTATTACGTGCACTTTTATTAAAACTTGATCACAGCTAGCTAAAGTTTATATTTATTTTTTAAAAAAATAATCATTTTACTCCAAGCAAGGCAGAAATGCCATTGATGTGTTGGGATTACAGTGAGAGAATAAAAAAGGTACATGGAATGGCGAAGAAAAGAAGAGATGGATGGGAATAAAGTCGATAAAAAATGGTATTCTTTCCGCCTGACTATCCTGCAATTATATAAATCCACCATTCGCCCGTGTATTGAGTACTGCTGCCACATCTGGTCGGGTGCCCCTTCTATTCTCCTCGGGGTTCTTGACAAAATACAGCGAAGAATCTGTAATGTGATTGATACTGACTTGGCTGACCGCCTGCAGTATCTCTCTCACCGGCGTGATGTGGCATCCCTGTGCCTCTTCTATAAATACTTTCATGGCTTCTGCTCTGACGAACTTAAATCACTGGTGCCCCCTAGATGTGAATTTGCATGAGATACTAGATTGGCAACTAGGTCCCACCCTTTTACATTGAAACCGATGAAATGTAACCACAATTTCTACTCCAACAGCTTCTTTCCTCGCACTTCCCGCCTGTGGAATTCTCTACCGCATGCTTGCTTCCCCGACAGCTACAACCTCCAGGAGTTTAAATGTAAGGTCAAGAGACACCTCCTAACACACTAACTCACACCCACTCTCTCCCTATGTACATCCTAAGTCATCTACCACTCTCCTTCTGACATTTCCCATACCCAATCGCTCTATGTAACCAGCTGCACTATAGTGGCAGTGGAATGCCTTGCTTGGGGTGACACGATTAAAAAAAAAAAAAAAAAAAAAAAAAAAAAAATTGATGTTGCATGTAAGTCTTTGGATATTACAGCTATCCAAGAAGCATGCAAATGTGAGTCCTACAGATGAGGAATTTTAGAAAAGGAACTGTTAATATAGAAGAGATGGGTACATTTAACTAGTTTGACAGTAAAAGGGTGGGACCTTAATGCCAATCTAGTAGCACAAGTAAATACATGTGGTCAGGAGACCAAGGAAAAAAAAAAGCTTATCAGAACAGTTGCCATGATAATATTTGTAGAAAAGAGTGAGAGAAGCCACAACACATCAGTGAGTGACTGAAGACAGCCTGCTTAGTCAGGATTGATTATATTGAAGATCCTCATTTGAATTTTGTCGCGAGTCTCGAGGTGTATAGCAAGAGCACCTGACCAGATATGGCAACAGTATTCAATGCACAGATGAATGGTAGATTTATAAATGTGAAAAATGGATTCTGATGCGAAAAACTTTCTAGTCCGTCACAGTGAATCAATCTTCCTATCATGGCACAAATGAATACTCAAAGTGCTTCCTGTGGTGTAAAATTCAACTATCATACACTCTCCATAACAAAATTAGACGTTGATTTTCTTTTTCCTTTGTTTACCAACTTATCCGGAACTATCTCCTCCTTCTATATGTCACGTCCCTTTAGAATGTTGGCAATTATGGCTCTCAGCAAAATTTTATCTCTTTGCTATCTCTCCTAATCCATGTTCTGCCAACCATTTATGCACTGCTTGCCTTTGTCCTTTTTGTCTTCAATAAGTCGTGTGAGTATCACATTTTCCAAGCTTTCTTTCCTCATTTCCCTACAAGTTTCATTTTTTACTTTTTGATGTTAAATGGAAGTGTCCTTTTTGTTTCCATTTTCTCTAAAAACCTTGACGTCGTTCCCATGTTCAGTGCACAGTATTTTTGGTTTGGTAGCTTTCTACTGAAATACAATCTGCTTGCCTTTTTTATGTAGGTCCCAAATGTGTTGGATTATTGATGAATAAGCTGTTGCAGAAATAGTTCCACTTGAGAATTCTCCTTCATCTTGTAAAATATGCAATAAATATATCGTAAAATTATCAAGCAGGCAGAAGCAGAAAAAAAAAAATGAGACAAAATTCACATCTGCATATATTTTATTTGCAATTTCCAATTAAACTGCTTTCAAAAATGTGGTGATTTTTCTTGCAGTTTTGCAATGATGCTTATTTTTTTTTCAGAGGCACACAAATAAAAAAATAATTCCTTTATAGGGGGAACAAATTATCCCTATTTCATTTGTTTGAAATTATTTTTAGTTAAATCTAAATAATATGAAAATGATAATTTCAATTATTTATGCAAAAATCTCCAAAAATGTTTCATTTCTTGTAAATAAAAATACTGACCCACATTTTGAGAACTGAACTTTTGAGCAACCTGATTATTTCAAAGAATTTCTTTTCAGTCCCTTTAAAATGACTACACAATTCTAAAGATTAGAACTGTTTCCATGAGAAGTTATAAAACATTAGTCTGTAAATGCCAATAGCTGAGATTCAAGGTTAACCCACCTAAAAAAAAAGAAAGGAAAAGAAAAATAGTATATTAAAATAAATCGCCCACTTATTTTAAGAATGGTTCATTTTTGAATTGGTGAAGCAGAGGCTAATATTCAGAATTTCCCTGTGGCCCCAAATCAAAAAGCTCACACGTTGCTCACTTCCTGGCAATGTCATAATTCTTCAAAAACCAATCACAGGCTTCTTTGATACCTGAAAAACAAAAGTGAGAAAATAGGAAACATTTATTTGGTGTTATCAGAAAATGCACGCAATGTCTGTTGGAAAGGGAATAAAATTGTTAGTTTTAAATAATCTCTGGGGAGTATACCTTCTGTTAAAACTCCAGATTCCATCTCCTATTCTAGATTATTTGATTAAATGAAAAGACTTGAAATTAACAACTGATTCAATTTCATTTAAATAAATGTTAAACGTATTTACATTATTTGGACTATTAGGTTAAACCTTCTAGCTGCTAATGTATTTGTCTATACTTCTGAGATGAGGTAGTATTTACTGTGTAAATAATATATACTAATGTATTTATATAATGTTCAAACAAATAATTTCAATACTAATGTATGTTTTGTATACAGTGTCACTTCAAAATGTAAAAAAAATAAAAACTTGAGGGTTGACCTAAAAGGTAACTTAAAAGCCTCCAAGTGCAGAATATGGCCTCAAAGTATGTCATTCGGTGCACAATCATGAACAGAATATGAAACCAAGCTAAACGTTAGATATACCGCACAAAAGATATAACAGGAATGTATACAAACACATGACCTATGGAGTAAGAGAGAAAATCCCTACTGAATATATGAAGAAACGTGTGAAACCAAATATGTTTGATTCAGTTGGCATTAATTTGATAAAGTTCAAAAGTTAATCTCTATGGCAAAAAAGATGAGGACAACAGCCCGAATAATGTAAATACTACCTCATCTCAGAAATAAAGACAAATACTAAATGTTAAACATGTGTCTTTTCTTCTTTATTTCATTTTTTTTTTTTTTCACTGAAACCAGGTAGCATTTCTAATATATCAATTCTGTTCATGCAATCAAAATGGAATAGTCCATTATATAGGAGGTATTGGCTGGGCATAACGATTGCGCAAACTAAGGAACCAAGAGGACAAACAGAATTATAATAGAGATTAACTTTTGAACTTTATCAAATTAATGCCAACTGAATCAAACATATTTGGTTTCATGCGTTTCTTCATATGTTCAATAGGGATTTTGTCTCTTACCCCATAGGTCATGTGTTTATATACATTCCTGTTATCATATCTTTTGTGAGGTATATCTAAAGTTTAGATTGGGTTCATGTTCTGTTTATGATTGTGCACCGAATGACATCCTTTGAGGCCCGATTCTTCACTTGGAGGCTTTTAAGTTACCTTTTAGGTCAACCTTCGAAGTTTTTATTTTTTTTACATTTTGAAGTGACACTGTGTACAAAACATACATTAGTATTGAAATTATTTGTTTGAACATTATATAAATACATTAGTATATATTATTTTCACTGTTAGTAAATACTACCTCATCTCAGAAGTATAGACAAATACATTTGTAGCTAGAAGACTAAACCCAATACATACTGGGGACACTACTTAGATCAATTTTCTGGATGGACATTAAACTTGATTCAAACCTCTGGTAATTCCTGGCATGAATCACATACTACAGTTGTAGAAATCACTTAAAAATAATTTTTCTGACAGCTTAAGATCTTAGTAAACATTCATTGAAGGATGATTTTATAAACCTTTGAATATTTGGAAAATCAAATGATGAATTCATTTTTTCTTACCTGTTTCAATTGGTGTGAATTTAAAATCGGGAAGATATTTTCGCAGTTTAGCATTACTGGCGGTTTTCTTGAATTGCCCGTCCGATTTACTTGTGTCATACTAATGAATATGTCAAGGCGTTTTTAATCGAAATTGTAAATAAAATTCTTGTTTTTCCATGGCAAAACTTGCAGCATAAGAGATCAACAACCTTGTTAGCGCATGCAATCACTTCTGGAAAGTTTAAATGTTCGCAGATGAAAAGAGGTCATATTTTTAAAAAAAGTTTCATATCCCTTCAGGATCTAGGTAATAATAGTTCTCTACAGATACCTTTTTTTTGTCATCTCTTAACTGTCACAACTTCTCAGGAGAGATAGCGATGTGGTTACCCTATGCCTTGTCTGCGATTTGGAGTTGAGAGTTTTTATTCTCCTAGATATGTTGCAATCTAAGACCAACGACTGTAGTCTACTGTGCTATTTAACTCATAGCTGGGGAGAGGGGAGATGGATTGATGACTTTCCCAAGAAAATTTGTGTGAATGTTAACAAAGCTGAAATTTGAACTCTCTGATCTTGTTTCCTGTACTATAGTATGAGAGAAGAAATGGATTCGTGCCTTTCCCAAGGGCATTTGTATGAAAGTGAATGCAAGACAAGAATGGAATTTGAACTTAACTATTTCCCTTCCCATGTTGATATCCTTTACTATATTTGTACATCCCTTTTAGATATTAATAAAAAAAAAAAAAAGGATTGTTCAAAAGTAATAAATAAAACCCATAAATGAGATTCAGGAACAACACCAGTGAAGATTGAACAAAATTGGATTTCATAAAATTCTGTCCAACTAAATTTTACTCACTTCTGGTTTCCTGCCATAGGTTAAGGGACGACATGAATAATGCTTTTTTAATAAGTTTGGAAGACAGGACCAGATGAAAATATTTGCTGACTTTTCATCTTCTTCTCTTCTTCTATGTGCCCTGTCCCTTCAGGATGGAGGCAATCATGGTTCTCCACGTCTCCCTATCCCTTGTGGCTCTTAGTATGTTCGCTCCTGTTACTCCTGGCAACCACCGTTCCGTCAACCACCTGATCAGGCCCTGCAAATATGTTATCCGCTGCCTTCCTCTGTCTCTCTTTCCTTCTATCTGGCCAGTCAGTATCAGGTTCTCCAAGCCCTCCTTTCTCATTGTGTGTCCCAGGAACTTCAGTTGTCTCTTCTTGATGCTCAGTATTAATTTCCTTTTTGTTGCCATTCTTTCCAACACCTCATCATTGCTTGCATGCTCAGTCCACGATATCCGCAGCATCCTTCTGTAAAACCACATTTCCGCTGCTTCCAGTTTCGTCCTCATTTTTGATGACTGAAGAACTGACATCACATAGCAATCCAGCAATCTTTTCTTTGTTTCTAGTGAAATTTTCCTGTGTGTTAGTACTTTACTTGACTTTTCATACCATTCACAAATCTACTGTATATTACTTGGTCAAACTTTTCCTCTTTAAACTTTCTTATTTTTTTTATAAATGTTTATAAATCTTTCACTTGAATTTTACCAAGTATTGTAAAGTAATCCCCATATTCTCACTTTTAATTATTTACTTTTTCTTGAAATTTCGTTTTAAGTCTTGTTCCAGTTTTGATTCCAGCTGGAAGCAAGTGGATATCTAGCCATACTGATGAGCTGTGATACAGCGAAACAGGCTTCTGTGAGGGTGACACATATATTATGCTCTCATTATGATTGAGTTCTCTTGGGAGAAAAATTTTAAAAACAGTTACCACGTCTGTGATTTACGCATTACACTTCAGTAATGAATTGAGTTCTCTTGGTGACTAGTGTGTGTTTACATCGCATATATATATATATATATAACACGCTAAAATTTCCCATCTCTCATTCCATGGCCGAGGGAGTAGGAACTTTGACTGACACCAAATCGGTTGAGTTTTGATCCCGGCTGGAAGCAAGTGGATGTCTAGCCATACTGATGAGCTGTGATACAGCAAAACAGGCTTGTATCTTGATGACTAATATATATCATAAATTATACTTTAGAACATGTACAAACTATAATCTACTACAAAAAAGGTTTGTACATGTTCTAATTCATATAATTTATATTCTAATTTATAACAAATATTCATTGCTTGCCTCACAGCTTCATAATGTCTACAAATACATGTGCAAACAATTCGCCTTCTTTTCATTTGGCAAGGTAAGTCTCCACCGTAATTACAATGATAGATTACTGTTCCAAACCGCTAGATAAACGAAAACTTGGTTTAAAGTATCCTGAATTTCAACTTAAAAACTGACTATAACATCAGCAATTGTTAGTGTCTTTATTTCTTAGCATGGCCAAGATTTTCAACAGCATTCTTTCCAGCCAACTCAAAGCATCTTGTCAAAAAGAAGCCACAACAAATACAACTAGATGATACCAACTACTATGTTAGCCTAGAAACAGTGAAAGTCCTCTGTGAGTGATAATTAAGAGGGCAGAAGTCAATGGCATAAGATAATGGTTGCATTCATTTTAAACTAGCAGTGTAGTCCGGTGTTGCTCGGGTGTAATGAAAGCTTTAAAACTAATCCATGGTCCTGGAGATCAGACTCTTTGGACATTGGCATGAAAGACTAAAAAGCAATACTTGTTTCCAGTTAAAGTAAAACTGTAGACTGAAAGAAAAATGAATGGATGTAAGTCAAATTTTGATTTTCTCGTATCGATATCAAATAAGTTTTTTTCATCATAAACTGAATTTTGAAGGTTAAATAAGTCCTCTGAGTAAATGGTATGATGGCTGAGTTTAAGAACTACAATTATACCTACTTAGAGTCAAACCCGAAGCAAAAACTAAAATAAAAGGGCTGAAAAAAATACAGACATACAGGCAGATAAACAGACACACACAAACCTCTTGCCTTATATATATTTATATATATATATATATATATATATATATATATATAATATATTTATTATAGATTTTCTGCACTATTATAAGAACTGCAACCTTGAAACTGCTGAATATCGTTTCTTATGTCTTTGTCTATGTGCGTATCAAATTTGATTAAAATCGGACCACTCCTTCTATAACCCGATTTTTTCAATTATCAATTTTCGGCGGTACCTCGACCCAAAACCTAGCTAAGAACACTCGCAGACGCTTATAGTACAACTGTGTAAATTTTCAAGAAAATCGGTTCAGCCGTTTCAGATTCTATAGGTAATAGAAACACACATACACAAAGTTCCATTTATAAATAATTTTAGATTTTGATGTAAAAATAATTTTAAAATCTATGTAACAGTATTTTACTTGCCATGCTGCAGATATGATTGTATGAATGATGAAAAGTATTATCAAAAGGATACAACAACTTCGCCTTTGAAGTTCATGGATTTTACAACCAATTCGGCAACATCCTTGATAGAAACTTCATCCTCTTCTCCAACTAAAGAACAAAAAATGAAATTGATTTTCATTAAGAATAATATGACATTTTTCTTTTAACAATAGCCCTCTACACAGTCATTGATTTGAAAATTTGGGTTGGGTAAGTTGGTTTCATGATATTCAAATATTGTTTGTTTATATCTGCACTTATAAGCATTTATTTGGTTGGAAGGATACGTAAATATTGTAAGCAAATTCACCAATCAATGCTTTAATTCACAAAGTTATAATTATATTATTATTTATAATTATAATTATGGGTTTAAGTCCTGGGTGGGATAGTGCAATCTTAGACACAGCAGAAACAGGCCAAAGAATAAATGAACGAATCTAAAAATGAATAAAATATCCCTAAACACGAACAGCATAACAAGAACAATCTACCTGTGCAGATTCAAATAATAAAAATTATCTGAAAATTACTCAGATTGACAGACACCTTAAGAAGGCCAGAGAATAAAATATGAAATTTTATAATAATAATAATAATAATAAAAATGAGGATATTAGTCCCAATGCGAATAAAGCAATCAACTGAGATTAATATTTTTAGGTTAAGTATCTGAGTTGAATTCCTTGCATTCACTTACGCGCAAATACCCTTGGGAAAGGTATTAATCCATCTCTTCCCTCCAGTTATGGGTTAAATAATAGGACAGATTGAGTTCTATAGCCTTGGTCGGCAACCAGTCTACCATAGAAAGCAATGGCAAACTACTGCGGGATAATCTTCTGCCCAGTCAGTCATGTCTCTTTCGAGACATGATCGCCCAAGCGTGTATCACGTATGGCACTTAACTGACTGATCTGACCATGGACCAAACACGTGATCAAAGACAAGATGTTGGAAAGAATGCAAACGAAAAGGAAATTTATACTTAGCACTAAAAAGAGACAGCTGATGTTTCTGGAACACGTATTGAGAAGGAGGGAGTGGAGAATCGGATAGAGAATGAATAGAGGAAGAGAGAGATGGGAAGGCAGCGAGAGACGTACTTGATGGGTTTGAGCATTTGAATTCAACTGGAATTTTAACTTAGCCCTTTGATTCCTCGTTCCAAGATGATATCCACTGCATCTTCTTCTTCTTCTTCTATGTGCCCTGTCCTTTCAGGACGTAGGCGATCATGGTTCTCCACGTCTCCCTATCCCTCGTGGCTCCTAGTATGTTTGTTCCCGTTACTCCTGTCAACCCCCGTTCCGTCATCCACCTGATCAGGCCCTGCAGAAATGTTATCCACTGCCTTCCTCTGTCTCTCTTTCCTTCTATCTGTCCAGTCAGTATCAGGTTCTCCAGGCTCTCCTTCCTCATTGCGTGTCCCAGGAACTTCAGTTGTCTCTTCCTGATGCTCAGCATCAATTTCCTCTTTGTTGCCATTCTTTCCAACACCTCGTCGTTGCTTGAATTTGAAATCGGAAACTAGCTCCAGTAGTTGTTTTATTCTTCTGATATGGCTCCTTCAGAATTTCATTTGTTCTACTCTCAACGGAACAATTTAAATGAAAACATTTGACTGGTACAGTCAGTTGAAAACTACACCACAAAGCTTCTCACTTTTTTTCCTTCCTTTTTTTCAAGTGGAGTAGATAGACTAAACTATCGCCCGGTTCACACTCCACCCACGTCTATTGAACAGGTGTAGAGGCTCATCCCTTGTTCCCTGTTTAGGATGTGGTTTCCGGCTTTCTCTTTTCCAATCTTTTCACTCCTTTTTCTTTTCTTTTTTTTTTTTCAATTGGAGTAGATAGACTAAACTATCGCCCGGTTCACACTCCACCCACGTCTATTGAACAGGTGAAGAGGCTCATCCCTTGTTCCCTGTTTAGGATGTGGTTTCCGGTTTTCTCTTTTCTAATCTTTTCACTTTTCTTCTTTTTTTTTTCAATTGGAGTAGATAGACTAAACTATTGCCCGGTTCACACTCCACCCACGTCTATTGAACAGGTGAAGAGGCTCATCCCTTGATTCCTGTTCAGGATGCGGTTTCCAGTTTTCTCTTTTCCAATCTTTTCACTCCTATGTAGCCCCCTGCACATCAGTGGCATTACCGCCTTGCTCAAGGTGATATGATTAAAAAAAAAAAAAATTGTAAAGGACATCAACAAGCTGGTAGAAGAGACACAGCTAAAAACAATGGAAACTAGTAATTGACTAGTAATTGTTTTTTGTGAGTATGTAAATGTTTGCTTTTAATTTTCTAATAGAGCACAAAGTATTGCAATGATTTAATTAGAAAATAATGTAAAAAAAAACAGAAAAACAAAAAAAAACAAAAAACCCAAAGAAAAAAGATATTTTTGAAATAGTTAAATTATTCAGTCAGTTAAGTGCCATACATGATACACACTTGGGCGATCATGTCTTGAAAGAGACATGACTGACTGGGCAGAAGCTTATCCTGTAATATGTTGCTATTGCTTTCTGCAGTAGACTGGTTGCCAGCCAAGGCTATAGAACCCAATCTGTCCTGTTATTTAACCTATAACTGGAGGGAAGAGACAGATTAATACCTTTTCCAAGGGCATTTGTACGTCAGTGAAAGCAAGGAATTCAACCGGACAATGTAAAATTGACAGATAAAGCAACTCATTAAAATTCCTAAAATTGAAATCCAATGACATAAAAAATATAAATAATTACAGACTCAAATACAAGGTGTAGCAGAAATATGTCCCATATATATGTCTCACATAATGGTAATACAACAGCTTGATGAGGGCATGCACCATTATCACTAATGTCTTGCCACTATGTGGGAGGTATTTCTGCCGCACATTGTATAACTGAACAAAACTTACCTATCCCCTGTTTATTAGGGTGGCCAGACAATCCTTTTTGCAGATTCCTGCTCAGAAATATTTTGTATTTGTTTAACAACCACATAGACTACCTGTGGTTTATTCTGCAGCTATACTGAGTGGACATTAGCGACACTTTCTTGGGGAGAGAGCACATAACCTGGCATCATCAACAATTTGCACAGGAGCTACACTCTCAAACTCTCGATCACGATGACTTGGGACTTCATGCTAGCACAGCCACTGACAGCGTCCGAATAGTTCTATCTACTCAGTTTCACTCAGAAGGCTTGAATCAACCTGTTCCCTATGGTTATTATTCCCTTTCAACTGGTTCTGCTCATTAATAATCAACCAATATTTACCTATCCCCACTAATTTCAATTTCACTCAAAACGCTTAGATCAACCTGTGTCTTATTGTTCAGTCAGTTAAGTGCCATATGTGATACATGCTTGGGTGATCATGTCTTGAAAGAGACATGATTGACTGGGCAGAAGATTATCCGGCAGTAGGTCGCCATTGCTTTCTGCAGTAGACTGGTTGCTGACCAAGGCTACAGAACCCAGTCTGTCCTGTTATTTATCCCATAACTAGAGGAGAGAGATGAATCAATACCTTTCCTGAGGGTATTTGCATGTAAGTGAATGCAAGGAATTCAACTAGAATTCGAACTCAGTTCCCCCATTTCTCGTTCCAAGCCAATATCCACTGCACCATGATGCACATCGTGACCATTCCCTTTTAAATGGTTGCAAATAAGTAAATATTGGTAGATTATAAATAAGCAGAACCATTAAATATTGGTAGATTATAAATAAGCAGAACCATTAAAACGACAATTTCAGATTTCGCTCAGAAGGCTTGGATCAACCTATGCTGTATGGTTACCATTCCCTTCCAAATATTTCTGTTTTTTTATAATTTACTTATCCCCACCAATTTCAAACAATCTCTAGGGACTATTCTACTTGATTAAAACTGATACTATACCATCAATTGCTCAGGCAATTATCATTATGTACATTGCTGATGCAAATTCTTATTACAAGATATTAAAACAAAGATGATTGGTTGGTTGGTTGTTTTGTTTTTAAGTCAAATCAACCTCGTTGGGTCATTTATTGCCAACTAAACTTTATTTATTTATTGCTGGTAATACTTTTTTCTTTCAACAATTTATTGTTGTTTTTTATATAAGTTTTGTGTCTAGTAATACATTTTTTTTTTCGAGTATCAAGATTCATTGGGATTTGTTTTTTTAAGGGCAGGGTCCCCAAGTCCTTCCCTTGTTATTTAATCCATAACTGGAGGGAAGGGATGGATTAATACCTTTCCCAAGGGTACCAGTGCTTAAGTGAATGCAGGGTATTCAACTGAAATTCGAATTCGGCTCACCGATTTCTTTCTGAGCTAATATCCATTGCACCACAACGCACATCCGTCACTATACGCTTACAGCACCTGGTATTCCCAAGCGGGTACCCATCTAAGTACTGACCAGGCTCAACGTTGCTTAACTTTGGTGATCGGGCAAGAACCTGTGTATTCAATGTGATAGGCCGTAAGCACGTACATTCGTCGCTATATGCTTACAGCACCAATATTCCCAAGTGGTCACCCATCTAAGTACTGACCAGGCTCAATGTTGCTTAACTTCGATGATCGAGTGAGAACCGGTGTATTCAACGTGATAGGCCATAAGCCAAAACAAAGATGAAAATAATGAAAGAAGAAACCATCATTATAGAATTTGAAACAATATTAAAACATAAACATTGATAACAACTACAATGAAGATTTTAAAAGAAAAAAAAAAAAAAAGGATCATTTTCTTGGCAAAATGTGTATGCGTGTAATTTTGACTTAGAATTTCTAGAGTCATGAACTAAAATGCTAACTCACCAGATAAAATAATAGGATCAATTTCTTCATAATTTCTCATTACCCATATAAATAAACGTGCCAAATCGATTGAATATATAAATTGTCTCAAAGGTGCGCCAGTTCCCCAGATCACCAGTGGTTCATTATTTTCTGAAATGTTAAAATGATATTTACAAACAACAACTGTTAATTAAAAATGTCAGGTTTTTAAGTACAGTGTAACCATGATATAAGAGAGTTGTCGGGGCCGGATAAAAGTTCTCTTATATCCGAGTTTGGTCTATTTTATATACATTACTGCAGACTAATTTGGGACCAGAGAAAATATCTCTTATATCCGAGCCTCTTATATCCGGATTATACTGTATATAAAATATGGCAGTATGTTTTATGTCATTAATCTTCAAGCGAAGAAAGAGTGATTAAATGCAAAGAAACAAATTCAAATCAATTTAATGCACAAAATATGAGTCCTGTAACCTGTTAGGGTTATACGTATATCACAAGTCCTTTTTTTATACCAATGTTCACCCAACATAAGATCCAAGAGCCACTAAAGGTAGAGGGTTTCTGTGTCATGTCGTGTTGTGTGACTGTAAGAAAAAGGCAAGAAGTGAAGCTCATGGGGTTATGCGGGAAAGTTAAGAGTTAGCTCTAGACTTTGGTCAAGATGGCAGTGATTGAGAAAATATCCTGCAGGAAGTCTGTTCCACAAACAACAGTTCTTGAAAAACAATATCCGAGTAGAACTTACTTCTTGCTAATAAAATACAAAGGAAATGGGGATGATTCAGGCATGTGTACATGACATGGTGGATCCCAGTTGTAAAGGTCAGAGGTGAAGGGACTAAAGAATGTACAGGGTTCCTGATGTTCCATCTGTAGGAAATGGATTGTAGGTAAAAAATAATTCATCACTTACAAATCTGAATAGACCCTTTTGAACACTATCAAGATAGGCAAGTGTGGATTGGGTAGCTCCAGCCTAGATATAGTAGCAGTGTTCTTTTTGGTTCTAATTTGGCTCTTGTAAACATAGGGTACAGCAGAAAGTTAGATGCTTACTGGAGCAGTATAATGACCTATTTTTTCCAGAATCTTTAGCAATAGATTGGCTATATAAGTTTCAGTTGGACTGGAGAAATCTTGAGACCTGATAGACATTAAACGCAAGGGGCCTTTTTTGAGAAAAGACCCATCCATTATGATGGTTAAAATTCAGGTTTAGCTTGGTGGTGTGCCTAGAAACAATCCTTTTTCAGGGTGATTTTGAATTCAGAGTTGTCCTCCTCCTTGATTGGTTGTTCTGCCAAAGCTAAAGAACCAAGTCTGCACTATTTTTATGAGAGTTTGAATTCGGATTTTTCTCTCCAAACCAGGAGTCTCAAACATGTGGCTCACATACGACTGTATAATAATATTAGAATAACAAAACTTACCGGCTTAAGGGTCCCAGCTAGCATCCAGCTGGCAGACAAAAATAAAGCAGGTTGTAACACAGTAAAACTATGACTGGAATCAAGCTAGTATTTATACAGAAATGCTTCCACTCATTTACCAGCAGCCAATCACAGCCCAAGCAATGGACTATCCCACTTGAGCACAATGAGATGCTCTAGGGCACCATAAATAGCTCTCTTTCTCAAGGTGGATTTATTATGGTCTCAGGTTGTTCCACAACTGATTGCTTATCCTAACAACAGAATTGATCTACAACAGCCTGTGGGTTATCTTTCTGCAGCCTGTAGGGAACCATTTTTGCAACTAATCTCTTCCTCAAATTTTTATAAGTTCAATTTGTCCCCCAGTCCATTCATACTTTTGCAATAACAGTATTTAGCTTGAACTACCCAACAAATACAAAATGACACGCAATCAATTTTAAAGTTAACACACCCAGAGAAGAAATCTCAGCCTCTCACCACCATCAGCTATCCCACTGGCCAGACGGGTCTCTTGTACCTCTCCCAAAGTATGTAACAACCATTTTTCATGCTTAAGTTTGAAACCCCTATAGCATTGGTCGGCAACCAGTCTACCACAGAAAGCAATGGCAACCTACTGCAGGATAATCTTCTCCCCAGTCAGTCATGTCTCTTTCAAGACATGAACACTCAAAGTGTGTATCACATATGGCACTTAAATAACTGGCTACTTCCTGTTATTTTTTGTCTTCTACCACCCAAGGCACGAATAAAGTCTTTCCTGCTATTTAGCATGTAAGTGGTTGAAAATGAATTCTTGCCTTTTCCAAGAGCATTAGTGCAAAGTCAACAGAACAGACTCAACTTGCTAATTTCACTTTCCATGCTGGTAACCAGTATATGGTATGCACAGTTGTTGATTCAACCGCAGGATGGTTATTTCAACAATGGTTAGATTAAGTGTCATAATAAAAATAATATTACGATGAAGATGTTGTACAATAAAAATATGGCTGGAGCATTGTGCTAGATGATCTTTAAGCCTACAAGAACGTTCATCAGGATATTTCCCTGATCAGCACATTTTTACCTATTCAAGTCTAGGGTTAACTGTTATCTGCCCTACATATCCCCATAAATTGTGTTTTTTACACTGTAATCCTCTATCTTAAATGACCCTTGGGCCATATACAGCATCAACATCACTGTAAAAAGAAGACAAAAAATAAAAGGAAGTAGTGGATAGCTATGTTCATCATCCATGTTCTGAATGGCCAGTTATTTAAGTGCCATATGTGATACACACTTTGAGCAATCATGTCTTGAAAGAGACATGACTGACTGGGGAGAAGATTATCCTGCAGCAGGTTGCCATTGCCTTTTGCAGTAGACTGGTTGCCAAGCAATGCTATAGAATCCAATCTGTCCAATATTTAACCCATAACTGGAGGGAAGAGACAGATTAATACCTTTCCCAAGGGGATTTGTGTGCAAGTGAATGCATGGAATTCAAACTCGGCTTTCCGATTTGTCGTTCTGAGTCTATCCATTGCACCACAACGCACACTGAATGTTGGTTTGATAAAATATATGAGGGATGGTGGGTCTTAGCTGTGTAGGTTTGACCTGGCAGTACTAAGGAATGTAGTTTGTCTGAACAGTTTCCATGGAAATAGTGAAAGAGCAGTGAGAGGTTCGCAACAAATCGTCTGCAAGAGAAAAGTTGTATGGTAGAAAAAAATTTATCACTTACAAGGATGCCAAGACACTTTTGAACTACTTAGGTAAGAAAGTGAAAACTGTGCAGCTTTGGCACATATATAGCATTAGTCCTCCATTTCTGGCCTGTTCTGGCCTGTTCTGGCTCTTGTAAAAGTAGAGGATAGCAGGAGTCAGGTACTTACTGGAGTGATACAAAGAACTGACCATTTTTTCAGCATCTTTAGTGATACATGGTATGTATGACTTTCACTTAAGGTCAGAGTTTAAGTCACAATAGGTGTTGAGTCATGGGGCCCCCTGAGAGAACTCCCATTCATCATGATCAGTGAAATTTCTGGTACTCTATAAATACTTTCATGGCTTCTGCTCCAACGAACTTAAGTCACTTGTGCCTCTGCAGCAGGTGTTTACTCGTGCAACCAGATTGGCAACTGGGTCCCACCCATTCACATTTAGATTAACCAAATGCAGACGACAATTCTACTCCTTCAGCTTCTTTTCTCGCACTTCCTGCCTGTGGAACTCGCTTCCATATTCTTGCTTTCCTGATGGCTACAACCTCCAGGAATTTAAATGCAATGTCAATACTCATCTCTTCACCTCTTGACCCTAGTTCTTTCCACACTGTCCTGTGTATCCTTTCCTTTCTCTCAATCTTTGCAACTGTCATCACACCTGTATTCCCATCTTTCTCTTGATTCTTTCTAACTGGTTCGTCTTCCTTTTCACTCACTCCTACTTAATCTTTTTACTCTTATGTAGCCCACTGCACATCAGTGGCATTACCGCCTTGCTGGGGTGATATGATTAAAAAAAAAAAAAAAAAAAATCACAATTTGTTTTTGTTTTGCTATCAGTTCACATAAACCCATTAAACTACTCAGTTTCTTTCTGCTTCTCTTTCTTTCATGTGTGTGTTAAATTTTCTCTTCTTTTTTCCTTAAAACTTCCTTACTGATCACATATTCTGTCCATGGTATTCTCAGCATTTGTTTATAGAAGCAAATCTCTTACCACTTGTTCACCTGTAAAAAGAAGAGATTTTAATTTTACATAACATTATTCCTTACTTACAAAATCTTCTGCTTCTAATTATTTTGCTTCAATTCTGGAAGGCATCTTTTGTTATTCCCATCCACCCTTTGCCCTTTCTAAACATATTTTGATGGTAATTATTCTGATGAGCTTACCTCTTTGTGTTGTGACTTCTCAAACTTTTCTTGTTCTCGTTGTTGAATTTCTTGCTTTTTAAAAAATTGTAGCATACAACTTTTGAAGTCCGCCATTGAATATATATTTTTTCCAAAATGCCACTGTAAGTAGTTAGGTTTGAATCTACGACACTTGAGTTATCAATCCTTAGAGAGTTTTGACTCTTTGACTTATTTTGTCAACAATTTGTTGGTAATTTGATGTGAGTTTGGCTCTCGAATATTCTGTTGGCGATTCGTAATAGTTCAAGATGAGTCTTTCGTTGCTGGATCTGTCGGTGCTCTATAGTAAGTTTAGATCTTATCTTTGTTGCCAGATCTGTTGCATTGTGGAGGAATGACAATACAGATATAAGTACGTAATACGTTTATTCTCGGTAGATACAGTAGTACACGTCCGTGTAGGGTGGCAACAACTAGCGAGCTGAGTAGACAACGACCGTGCTAGCTGTCAGCAGCCGATTCCACTGTCACTACTTCCATATTAGTCCTTTATATATTGGGAAATGTATGTCATGTGTTCAAGCTACGTCACAACACCTTGCCATCTAGACTTATGAATTTAAGTGTACTACTAGCTTGGCAGCAATAAATAGGTTTGCCTATCGTCTGGTTCATATTCCCCAGGGAAGGGATAACTCAGCATTACGGACTGAGCACCAAGACAACTCAACACCAGAAAAACCGAGGAAAATTAATTTATTAAGGACTAAAATCTTAAATAGTGAATATTTTTTTCAAATAAGACTATGAAAAGGTATTATGTAAAATATAAACTGGTTTTTTTTTTAATTATTTCAATAAAGTAAATTGAAAATTATTAAGTTATTTTATATTAAAAAAAAATAAAAAAAATTAAAATGTCGATTTACTTAATTAAAAATAAAAACAAAAAACTGCTTCCTTTAGTATTGCATTTTTCAACTCATTTTATTAAAAAGTAATTAAAAACAAATGTCTTTTATTGAATTATTTATTACAATTAAATAATAAATTTCTTTGTGATTTACTTTATTAAAAATAATTAAACATTTCTTACAGTTTGAAATGCTAAAACAAATAAAACCAATTACTTACTTTGAGCCAAATAGGTTTTATGTATGAGCCCTGGAAGCACATGAGCATCTTCGAGATTAAAGTTATCATGAGGTCCATATATGTTGGTGGGGATCACCGACGTAAAATGTGAGCCGTATTGTTGATGATAACCCCTAGAGAGGAATGAAGGGAAATCTGAATGTATATGTTGCTTATGAAGATCTTAAGACTTGAAAACCCAATCTGATACACACAACAATGAGTTTTATATTTTAAAATATGGATGGCATTAAAAATTGGTTGATATTTATAGTCCCAAGGGAAAGGCGTGTGATTAGAGTAACTCTCATTGGTGGAATAAATGAGCAGAGTTCAAATTCTGACCAAATGTGTTTCAGTCACTGTTGCAATAATGCTTAAAAGAAAAGTATGAATCCATCTCATATCCACAGCCAGTTGTGGGTTAAATAACATGGAAGGAAGGACATACTAAACTTGGGTATGAGCCAATTTGGGCAGAGAATTCTGAATTCAAAATCTTGGAGAGGTTAAAGAAAAATCACTGCTATCATTCACAAGAAAAAAAGAAGAATCTGTGGAGAGGAGTTAAAGCTTGAATTATCTTATAATTTCTGATGATATTTCCTACTGTACTTAGTGCTAGATTCATTTCTTTGCTAATTTTTTGGTAACCTTGTCCTCCTTTGTGACGTTCAATGATTCTATCTCGTATATCTCTGGATAATTTTTTAGTTTTTGCCATTTTTAGTCCTTGAATTGCAGAATGCACATCAAAGATGATTAGTAGCACTATCTTGTAAGCAATTGTGTGCTTCTCTGATTGGTTAGAGATAACATTCCAATACTATCTAAAATTTGAATATTTGATGTTTTAAAATACAAAGATTCAATTGGAAATTTGAAAAAAAGTGTCATGTATCCAATACTTTTGCATAGGGTAATTTTGAACTTTGATAAAAAAAAATGGATTCAACCATGTGTTTTTAATTTTCCTTCCACATACAACTAAAACAACTTTACGAGATATTACTTACCA
>JBBBDQ010002054.1:1265000-1280000 GCA_037127315.1 Ascarosepion bandense
TAGAAATATCCCACGAAGAAAAACCAATATTTAATAATGCAAATATATATATATTTATATATATATATATATAAATATATTTACAATATATTTATTAAACCATCTATTAATATTTTGTTATTGCTAATTACAGCAGGCGGCATTTCGAGAAGTCCCCTATGAATTTCTTGGATGTTGAATTTTTTTTTTTTTAATCATTTCACCCCGAGCAAGGCGGAAACGCCACTGATGTGCAGGGGGCTACACTCATAGACAAAGACATAAGAAACAATATTCAGAAGTTTCAAGGTTGCAGTTCTTACAATAGTGCAGGAAATCGATTATATATATATATATATATATATATAAAAGGCAAGATGTTTGTGTGTGTGTGTCTGTTTATCTGTCTGTATGTACTTTATACAAATCCACAATTTTTATCTGATTCTCACCAAACATAGGCTGAGTCTTAGCTCCAGGACCATGGGTTAGTTTTAAAGCTTTCATTACACCCGAGCAACGCTGGGCTATACTGATAGTCTGTACTAACTTTTACTCCATTTACTTCTAGTCCTTGAAGTTCTTTAAGCATAACTCTGTGATTGTTGCCAACTTTTCTCACCAATAATCTTGCCGTATGTACCTTTCTAGGACAACCAGAGTGTTTTTTGGGGAAGAATGGAATGACATGTCATCCAGTGATAAACTATTGTACTGAGTGAACTCAATAGCACATTTAACTGACTAGACATCTTCCTATAATAAATTACATTTATGGAGGTCTTCATCAATTATTTTGCTTTTACCCATTTTGCCAATGTTTAAAGGAAGGTTGACAGAAAAAGAATGACGCAATACTTTTCATTCCTTAAAGTAATCCAAAGATTGATCTGGAACTTTCTAAAAAACAACCTCATCCTAATTTAAAACATTCTAGTAAAAGTTTTAGCAATTTTAGAAAGAAATCTGTTTAAGTTAAAAAATGTGTTGGAAACTTTTGTGTTACGAAATATCAGTGGGGTACTTTTTGAAGTTTTAAAAAAAATCTGATAGTTTGACTGAATATCTAAACATCTTTTATGAGCAGTAAAAGTATAATTCATCTAACTGCATTAGAAATACCTAAAAAACATTTTTTGTAATGTGTTGTAAACTTTTGTGAGGCACATAAATATAACCACAACAATATATCAGTGGAAGACTTTAAATAATTGCCTCCAAAGTCATTAAACAACAAAACAGTGTTCAATATGATCATGAGAAAATAGAGCAAAAATAAGCTTACAAAGTGGGGAATATGCACTAAGCTACCTGGGTTTCAACAATTAGGTATCGTCAGGTAAGTGTGCAGAAATTCTGATGGAAGCCACTCCCAAAATACACCGGAAGAGTGGGAGAAAAGGAGGAGGAGAGAAAAAGAACCACATGGAAGTGGAAACAGAACCTGTAAGTTTATAAATATATATATATATATATACAAATACGTGATGTGTGAGCGTATATATATATATATATATATATATAACACACCTTTATATACAAACACACATATATTTATACATATACACACACATATATATATATATATATATATATATATATATATATATATATACACACACACACTTATAACTTTTTTTTTTACTGTGTTGGTGTGCTTGACAGCTTAATTTTTTTTTTTTTTTTTTTTGGTCAGAGTTAGGTGTTTGTGTTTTTTTGTTTGGTACTTGTTTTAATATTTTCTGTTTTTTGTTGTGAAAGTGTGTTTGCAGATTTATGTTTTTATTTGCTTTCTTTTTGTTATTTGTGTAGCAAAGATATTTATTCACATGTCTACATTTTTCCCATTATCTCATTTCTTTTATTTAATGTTTTATTTTGGTTTTTAAAGGTGATTATTGCTAGTTTTTTTTTTTCTAAGCATAATTTACAGTTTTTGTTGTTGCTCCTGTGCAGTGGTGTACTTTTTACTATTTCCCATTTAATGTTGTTACTAATGATATTTTTTTGGTTCTATATATATTTTGATATGTTGTGTTTTTGTATTTTTCTGTGTTGGGCAATGTTTCAGTAAATGCATGCTGTATCTCATTACTTGTAGCAAAAGGTGCTTGAAGTTTTTTAACCCCACTGCACTTATTGATTTCTTCATATTATATATTATCCATTAAACAAACATAATTTATGTTATTTGCATATTGCTATAATACTATTCCTTCTATCAAAGATTAGTAGAATATCTATACACATTGATGATTTATATATACACCCACACAAACTCTATATAATTACATATTGCTTTTTACATACATGACTAATTTGTTATAGAATTACTAAAAGAAAATGGTACACTGAGAATTTAAAAACTAATGAGAATACTAGTCTTTATTGATAGAGCTTATTTTTTGCACCAAAAATATAGAGTAAACAACTACAAAGAAAATAATGATGTACTATCAGTGGTACTACAAGGGTTACTCTGAAACAAATACCTCCTACTAATTTGGTGGGTGTAGAAAAAGAGGTTGAAGCTTCTCATCAATAATGGTGTCTCTCAGGGCTCTACCTAGCCCCGACGCTCTTTCTAATCTTCATAAATGATCTCCCAGATGTGATCAAATCCAAAATAGGCATCTACGCAAACGACACCACCATTTAATCCTGCATTATAAGAAATCTAGCAAGGTGGACAAACATAACCTCACTGCTGAAGGACCTACACTCAGTGGTGGACTGGGGTAAGAAGTGGCTAGTAAATTTCAACGCTTCTAAAACAAAACTCCTATCTGTCAACCATCACAGGCAATTTCTCCTGCCACCCATAAGCATGGACCAAGCAAGTCTCCCTAAAAGCAAAACACTGTGCTTCCTCAGCTTTACCCTATTTTCTGACCTCAAGTGGAATAATTACATTGGATCAATAGCTAAATCCACTGCTAGAAAGGCTGAGTCATTGTGTCAGGCGAGTAAGTAAATCCATTTTGCACATATACAAATCAACCATCCAACCGTGCATGGAATACTGTTGTCATATCTAGTCAGGCGCCCCTGCTGCTCATCTCAGTGTTCTCGACAAGCTCCAGAAAAGAACCTGTAATGTGATTGATCACAACCTGGCAGCTCGACTCCAGCCACTTTCTCATCGTCGAGATGTGGCTTCCCTCTGTCACTTCTATAAATATTTTCATGGCTTCTGCTCTGATGAACTTGGGTCACTAGTGCCCCCTCCACAATTTACTCGGGCAACCAGACTGGCAGCAAGGTCCCACCCTTTTAGAGTTCGATCAATCAAATGCAGGTGACAATTCTATTCTAACAGATTCTTTTCACACACTTCCTGCCTGTGGAACTCCCTTTCCTATACTTGCTTTCCTCACGGCTATAACCTCCAGGAATTTAAATGCAAAGTCGATTCCCATCTATTATCCAGTTAACTCCAGCCCTTTCTACATCACCCCATGTATTTTGTTCTTTTCATTTCTCTCTACCTTCGCAACTGTTTTCACTCCTGCGTTCACATCCTTCTCTTGCCCTTTCTCTTTCACCTCCATAACTGGTTCGTCTTTGTCTTCACTCTCCTCCTGTCTAATACTTCAACTCTCTTATGTTGCACCCTGCACATCAGTGGCGTTAACGGCTGGCTTGGAGTGAAATGATTAAAAAAAAAAAAAAATTTCTTTTGTTTTCTTACATATAGTTAAATTTCTGACATAAGAAAATATTCTGGGTTTGATGATAAACTATATCTGGCAGCAAAGCCTTTGAGTGGGAGATTGGAGATATTGAACCACCTCTTAATTGCTGCTGTTCCCATGTCCACTCTGACCTGGGGTAGTAGCCCCTGTTAGTGTTCCAGTATAATTAAATAGTGAACCCCTAAACAAAAAGCAACAATACATTTTTATAGCAAAAATGACACTAAAAAAGTATAAAATTAAGTTTTCATACTAAAATTACCAGCAATACATTTAATTGCCAACATTCATATAGCAAAATGACAATGCAATAATAAGAAATAAAAAACATTTTTTTATAATAAAATGCATTTTATAAACTACAAACTATACATCTACAAAACATACATTTACCCTAAAAATATAAAATTATGCACAAAATATCTGTAGCAGAAAGCAAAAAATTACATACAAAATATTTAAATTATATATATATATATATATATGTGTGTGTGTGTGTGTGTGTGTGTGAATAAAATAACATTTTTTTTTTTTAATCATTTAGTCCCAAGCAAGGCAGTTTTACTCCCACTGGTGTGCAGTGGGTTACATAGGAGTAAAGTGATGAGAAAGAGGGACAGGTTATAGGGGATATCAGGAAGCGGATAAAAGAAGGATGAGAATACTGATATGATGAGAGTGGAGTGGATGGAGAAAAGAGCATGAGAGAAAGGATGTGAGTCAGTGAGATAAGAGATGACTATTTAGCTTACATTTAAATTCTTGGAGATTGTAGCTGTCGAGGAAGCAAGTATACGAAAGGGAATCCCAAAGGTGGGAAGTGCGAGAAAAGAAGTTGCTAGAGTCTCTGAAGAAACTTGTTAAAGTGAAACACGTTAGATTAAAGACACTTTTTTTCCTACCTGTTCTTTACTTACTGTTTTATCTTGCCGAATGTCAATCCATATATTCAACTTGTGTGTGTGTGTGTGTGTGTGTGTGTGTGTGTGTTTAAATTTTGGCATTAAATAACCCATGGCAGTTTTTTTTTTTTTTTTTTTTTTTTAATCGTATCACCCTGAGCAAGGCGGTAACACCACTGATGTGCAGGGGGCTACGTAATAGTGAAAAGATTAGAAAAGATAAAGCCGGAAACCACATCTTAAACAGGGAACAACGGACAAGCCTCTTAACCTGTTCAATAGACGTGGGTGGAGTGTGAACCGAGATATAGATAGATAGATCTATCTACTCCAATTGAAAAAAACAAAAAAAAAAAACAAAGTGAGAAGATTGGAAAAGAGAAAGCCGGAAACCACATCCTAAACAGGGAACAAGGGATGAGCCTCTTAACCTGTTCAATAGACGTAGGTGGAGTGTGAACCGAGATATAGATAGATAGATCTATCTACTCCAATTGAAAAAAACAAAAAAAAAAACAAAGTGAGAAGATTGGAAAAGAGAAAGCCGGAAACCACATCCTAAACAGGGAACAAGGGATGAGCCTCTTAACCTCTTCAATAGACGTGGGTGGAGTGCCACTAAACAAAAACAACCAACCAATCTGACATGCAAATGGATACACTGAATTGCATCCATTTAGTGATGCTTATTGAATGTATGTGGAGATGAAACAGTGCATGTGAGCACAATTAGTCATTAGGTCATGCATATCATCAGTAAAGATCACAATTAGTGTGTGTGACAAGCCATGTTTACAAGTGCAGCATACAGGTGCTTGTTTGCTGCTTACAAAGACAGAATTGTAGTGACCAGGTAAACAAAACTTTTTTTTTTGTAGCTGAAAACAATGTTTTTGTGCCTGCTTTATTTATTACAAGTTCAATGGAAATGTTTAAGAGTTGGTAATTCTGGAGTGTCCGTCATAGGTATTTAATAGCAAAAACAGTTAGGTATTGCTATATGAAAGAAGAAATCATAGAAATAGAATTAAAGTTGATATCTTTTTTAGGAAGTAATTTTATTTTATTATTATTTCCAATTTTGTGAACTCGTAGTTGAGTTAGCCGTGATCATATTATAATTGAGTTTGTTCCTTTGTTAGTAAGTTAGCCATGATCATATTATAATTCAGTTTGTTCTTTTGTTAGTAAGTTAGCCATGATCATATTATAATTCAGTTTGTTCCTTTGTTAGTAAGTTAGCCATGATCATATTATAATTCAGTTTGTTCCTTTGTTAGTAAGTTAGCCATTATCATATAATTCAGTTTGTTCTTTTGTTAGCATGTGCATTACACTGCCATTACTTTGGGTAAATAATGGACCATTCAATTTTTATTGCAAAGAATGACAAATGAAAAGAATAAATCAGGAATGCTGTTTGATTTTAGTGAGAAAAAGAAAGCACATATCATAAGAAATGAATGAAAAGCCAGAAGAAAAAGATTTAGCAAATGGAAGATAAAACGATAATGCTTTTATGCATTTAACGTATGCTTCCGTGAAATGGAAGACCTTGTTAATTTTGGAACTTTTATTTGTATCCTCTTACTTCTTTAAATAATGATCAGTGTTCAGATTTATCATTGTGATTACACTGTGTTGCTACAATTGGTAAAACAAAATATTTGATGATGTAATAGAATTTCTTCAGGCATTTAGTAGCAGTGGAACTTACTATTCAGTTATCAAATTAAGAATATTTAAAAAAGTCTCAGTTGACCCTGAAGATAAACGGGATTGAAACCAGTCGGTCATTTTCGTGCTTCTTATTTTTTATTCCGTCATCTATAAAAATGCCTGTAAGTATAAAATTGACTATTCTTGCTGTCATAAAATTTTGTACTTGTAATAATTTATTTAAATTGAGAATAATATTTCATCAGAGAATTCAAATAGGAAAACCATGAAATTTTCACAGGTATTGTTAGAAATTTTAGAATTTTTTGAAGCAATAATCAAATTTAATTAATATATTTTTGACTTAATTTTCAGATAATTGAAAATTATATTGTATAAATATCCAGTTTCAATTTTTTTGAAATTTTTGTTAAATTGTAGATTTTAAATTGCTCTGCACTGAAATAATATTTTATTAAGAAAACTTAGCCCAATATCTGTGAATTAGGTTTTTGGATATTTAAATTCATTTAAAATACATTTTTGTTAAAATTATACAATATCAAGTGAATTAGCAAAGAAAACAAAATATTAGAAATTTTTATATTTAGAGAAAATTTTAATTTCAATTTATTAGAAGTAAACCCTAATACCATAATTCTTAGTAGTACATACTGAAAACATTATTTTGTAAACAGTGTTCATTTTTTTGAACTTGTTTTTTGTAAGAGGGTGTTGAAAAATTCTTGACCCGATCTCCTTCCCAAAATCTAAGCAAATGACTATATATAAGACTTTTGTGTGTGTGTGTGTGTGTGTGTGTGTGTGTGTGTGTGTGTGTGTGTGTTGGAGGGTGTCTTTTTGGTCAGGCTGAGAACTTTTCAGCACATGTACAAACTTACCTATTTTGAATATCAATCATACGCTTTGCATAGGCATAGCCAAAATTTGAATCATGAGGTGGGCCATCATGTACCTACAATAATCATAATTATTTTTACGAGATTATAAGAAGTTAAATATTAGTTCGAAAGTTTAATAATTTCTTTTTTTACAAGTCAAACACTTTCATACAATTAAGATTTACATTAAAAAAAAATTAACTAACAGTTTTCTTAAGATTAAATCTCATTCCAAAATGTTTTCTTCAGAAAAAGAATTGTCTTTTCAACATCTTCATGCGGAAAGGATAAAACCTATTATGAATAGTTGTGAAACAGAGAATGAATTGATAATTGTAAAAAATGAAGACAATTTGTCTTGCAAGTAAGAAAACTTATTATTTATACTATTTATATTTGAACCACAGACTTCATCTTTGTTGATGTTCTTACAATGTTATGTTCAGCCCTTGTGTTCTCCGACCTTCATCAGATGTATATCAGTCTGAATAACTTAGTTATCTCTTAAAATCAGGACTGTTAAAAAAAAAAAGGAGAAGGGAAGATATATATATCTATATATCTATATATCTATATAGATATATATATATATATCTATATATATATATATATATAGATATAGATATATATATATATATATATAGATATAGATATATATATATATATATACACACACACACACACACACACACACACATACAGATTTCTTTGTTTGTCTTTATATTTTTTTCTTTGGATACTTGCTATTTAAGTCAATTAATACATCTAGGAAAAGAATTCTATAATTTATGCTCAGTTGATATATGACATTAAAGATGGTTGGTTGGTTGTTTTGTTTTTATGGCATATCAACCTTGGCAGGTCATTTATTGCCAACTAAATTTTATTTATTTATTGCTGGTAATACCTTTTTTCTTTCAACAATTTATTGTTGTTTTTTTTATGTAAGTTTTGTGTCTAGTAATACTTTTTTCTTTTCAAGTATCAAGATTCATTGGGATTTGTTTTTATGGCAGGGTCCCCAAGTCCTACCCTTATTATTTAACCCATAACTGGAGGAAAGGGATGAATTAATACCTTTCCCAAGGGTACCAGTGCTTAAGTGAATGCAGGGTATTCAACTGGAATTCGAACTCGGCTCACCTATTTCTCTTTCTGAGCCGATATCCACTGTACCACAATGCACATCCGTCACTAAATACTTACGGCACCTGGTATTCCCAAGCGGTCACCCTTCTAAGTACTGACCAGTCTCAATGTTGCTTAACTTCAGTGATTGAGCGAGAACTGGTGTATTCAATGTGATATGGCCATAAGCCACATTAAAGATGGAGTTATTTATTTAAAATGTCTTTATCACAATTGTACCTGCTGAGACATTAGCCAAGAGGATTAAAGTGTTGTTTCATGAATTTGGTGACAGTAATTTCAATCCTTGGGCCAGGCAGTTTGTACTTGGACTCACTAGAAACATGCGGGCATTAACAGAACAGTGGTAAAAATAAGAACTAGATGAGATATCCCTAGACATGAACGCTCGAATAAGAACAGTTGACCTCCTGTAGTTTGAATAAATTAAATAAAGAATTCCCTGTAGTTTACCCGGATTGATAAACACTTGATGAGGGTTGGATGGCACAGCAGCTGGAACATGATAACAACAAAGATGAGGACAACAATCTGAATATAAATAGTGTAAATAATGATATCTCCCCATCTCAGAAATTCACACAGAAAGAGAAAATATATAAAAATATAAAATGAATGAGAACAAGGCTTAGGCAGAAAAGATACAAGAATGGCATCTCTTCAATTACTGAATTGAAGAACTGACTGAAATCTAAGGTGTAATTCAAGAAATGAATAAATGAATCTTTACAATCTTTTTTATTTAAACAGATAAGAAAGAAAAGAAAATAATAACGAGTAAAAATAATGAGTCAGTATCAACATTGTAACTAACAGATAATCTCTCTTAATACAAAACAATTACAAGCTTATTTGACAATCTATCCGAGATATTCTCTTGTATTCTGATTGCCCATGTCCTGACTAGAAACGATTTACACATATTAGCGAATTTTAACAAGTCCATGAAATTTAACTACCCTGCATAATTTGGGTATTAAACCAGTTTTATCAGACAGACATCTAAATTTGTCTAGTGTCAAGTCTTATCAACTATTTAAAATGAAACAAGAAAATCTAAAAACAAAAACATTTCAAAGAAACTCAAACACAAAACACGATATATATCTATCTATATATATATATAATATAAATGTATTACAGTTATTTTAGTTAGTCAGTACATCTTGATCATATCCAAAAGGCTATGGAAGTAAATCAAGACAGAAAAACCTGGAGTGGAGCCTTAAAAGCTGTTGGCTGGCAACTCCTGCAGCTAAGCTGACCCCAAATGCAATGCTCTGTATTCATTTGGATCCTGTTAGTATGGTTGTGAGGGAAATCATCTAGTCTGGGCAGAGCATGGTCTTCAATATGCCATTGCCCAGGCCTGTGCAGTTTCACCACTAAAGGACTGAATTTTGACCAAACAAGATGATACCTTTATCTTACAAGATAAATAGATATTTACATCTTGTAAATCAGAAATGTAGTAAAATCAAGAATTGTAGTTGAAAATGGTAAATTTGAAAATTAAAAAATTTTTGCAATAAAATAGCCAACCATGATTTGCCTAATTACATAAATTTGAAATTACAATTATGTAAAATGTTCCTGGTGGGATAATTATGAGGAGTGGGAGCTTCAGGTCAGATTGTTTTTGCTGAAAAGGAGACTGAAGCAAATGACTAAATTTGACATCAATCTTTGACCATACAACTGAGATGAGCCGAATCATTTATCTAAAATCATTTCGACTATTAATTTAAAAAAAAAAAAAAATCAGAAAAATTAATTCACAAATTTAAAAAGATTTTTAAAAAATATTAGTTTCTAACTCTTTTATATAAGGTTCTTTTTAACTGAATTTACCCAAACTCAAGCTGCTAAGACACAGTGTCTTACTCAGTGTGAAAGGGTTAGAAAGCAGAAAACATTGTTAAGGAGTGAGAACAATAGACATGATCAGGAAGATAGCAGATAATGAGAGAAAAGAATCTTAGCACAGAACTTACAGCTACATCTAGCCAATTTGACTGCAAATTTATGAGACCTTGTTGTCAATCTAGTCAGTCAGTTTAGGTGCCATACGTGATACACGCTTGGGCGATCATGTCTCGAAAGAGACATGACTGACTGGGCAGAACATTATCCCGCAGTAGGTTGCCATTGCTTTCTGCGGTAGACTGGTTGCCGACCAAGGCTATAGAACCCAATCTGTCCTGTTATTTAACCCATAACTGGAAGGAAGAGACGGATTAATACCTTTCCCAAGGGTATTTGCGCGTAAGTGAATACAATGGATTCAGCTGGAATTTGAACTCGGCTCCCTGGTTTCTCGTTCCGAGCTGATATCCACTGTCAATCTAGTACTGTGCTTAAATTCCTAAGAAAAATAGAACAAAACATTATTAATATTTAAATTAACCAGAAATTGAGAAATAAAAATAAATAAATATATTCTGGTTTAACACATCATTTAGTATAAACTACTATTCGGAATTTTTTTTAATCTGCTTGCAAATGTCTTCTCAAAGACTTTTAAAATGAACAGACATTTTAACAGAAGAACGGTTGAGCTAAGGTATAGCTGCACTAAAAACTTAGAAGACATCATCAAAAGACAACGAAATGCACAGAATTTCAGGACGTTCGCACTGAACACTAACATTGACAGTAACCCTTGCAATTGTAGATATAGTAGTAGTAAATGCTCGTTAAATGATGCCTGTAATACTGAAGGAGTAATTTATAAAGCAGAGGTGAGAGATTCAAGCGGTATCAAAGTATTATGCAAAATCTCTATGAAAGTACTTATAGGAAAGGCACAGGGGAGCAAATTTATGATGGTGGGAAAATAACTGAAGCTGAGATGCCAGGTCAGGACCACTAACATTGATGATTATTTGGATTTTATCAAAAATATTTAATATATAGCAGGAGCACCAAGCCATATGTCTCAGCAATATTCAAACATTGACGAATGGTAGACTTTTATATATAGAAATAGTCTGTAAGTTTTGGTACAGGAAATCATTACAAGTGAAAAAAAAAACAATTGTGTATTTAAAATCAAAACAAAAAAAGGTTTCCAGTCGGATAACAAATGCAAAATATATTCATTTTATCAAAGGGCCAGTTGAAAAGAATAGAGAGTCAACAATCTTTAAAAGTTAGCATCTGATTTGGCCCCATTGACTTATTTTATGGAACCCTACTTATGGAATAGTTTTTTTTTTTAATTTTATTTTATTTTTTTAATTTTAATTCACAAAAATTTTGTGAAAAATGAGAATCCTTTCAGTCAATTATGTTTATGAACATTACAAATTTTAATAAACAAGAATTGATAAAAACAAAATTTTAGCCCTGTAAAAGTGATTAAGGATTTAAAAGTTCAGGATTTTTATTTTAATAGAATATTCTGAAAAAGTTGCCATGCTAAAAAAAAAAGAAAAGAAACACAAGAAACTTTCATAAAAGCATCAAGATATTTACAAAAAGAATATAACTTACCATAGTTTCATTAATTGGATAAGTCGTCTTGTCAGGGAAGATACAGGTAGATAAACAAGAAATTACTTTCTTCACTTTAAATTTGTGGGCATGATGTAATACATTATCATTTATTAAGGTATTATTTCTCTGGAAAAAATAACAAAATCTTGTTAGAAATGTTTCATTATTAATCATTATTAAAAAGTTAATACAACATTCTAAATTTAGCAGACAAACATAAAATAAACTCTTTATTAAATTAATATAAGTATACTATACACTTTCATACTAAATTCTAAAGAAAGGTAATGGTAATAACAGCCATTTCCATACAAGGAAACATTTGGTATTCACTGACCGAGCAGCTTTTGGGACTGGCCAGTTGGAAGAATGCCATCTTCCATCAGGACAATGCCAGCCCAGATGTGACAGCAATCGTCATCGTCATCTTGCGGCCTTGGCTGAGATTGAACTCACTACACCCCTCCAGTATTCCCTGTGCATTTGGAACCCTGGCACAGTTTGCAGTGAAATTCATAATCTTGTCAAATAGCTGAATACTTGATGCTTTGCCAGGGCTACCAAGGGTGTTTTTTTATTGTGACACCATCACTAGATGGGTTGCCTCCATGCTCCATCCTGTTATTTAACCCATAACTGGAGAAAAGTGATGGATTAATACCTTTCCCAAGGGTACCAGTGCTTAAGTGAATGCAGGGTACTCAACTGAAATTCGAACTCGGCTCACCGATTTCTTTTTCCAAGCCGACATCCACTGCACCACAATGCACATCTGTCACTGAACGATTACAGCACCTGGTATTCCCAAGTGGTCACCCAACTAAGTACTGACCATGGTTAACATTGCTTAACTTCGGTGATCGAATGAGAACTGGTTTATTCAACATGATATGCCATAAGCTCCAGTAAGTGACAGCAATATTCAATGCCTAGATATGTAAACTTATAAATATGCAAGGTAGATTCTGGAAACGTGCTTCCTTAATAGTTAATTGAACTTCATTTTCACTTAATTTGTTGGATATTGCATACAAGCCATTTGTTCCTAATATAAATTGCTGATGTTTTATATCCTTTCCATGTAGTTCAAGATTTGTGTTATCGAATGTTTTTGTGTTTTTATGAAATTCTGATACGGCATACTTTCCTTGTTCATTCTGACAATGAAACAATTCTTGTACAATATCATTGCGTTGTTCATATATCTCCAGCCTGATGCATTAAAAACTTAATTATTACTTGTTACCTGGTTCATCAAGCTGATTGTTTGATAAAATACATATTTATCCACGACTTATTTCTTTGGTAATACTATGAAAATTGATCTACTTAAATCTTCCAGTATTTCACGACTATGGTCGATTCCAATTATTAGTACAGTAATCTTATTAATCCCAAATCCAGTCAACCGTCCGTCCGTGCATGGAGTACTGCTGCCATTTATGGTCAGGTGCCCCTGCCGTTCTCCTCAGTGTTCTTGACAAGCTCCAAAGGAGAGTCTGTAATGTGATAGGTACTGATCTGGCGACTCGACTACAGCCACTTCCCCATCGTCGAAATGTGGCCTCCCTTTGTCTCTTCTATAAATACTTTCATGGCTTCTGCTCGGATGAGCTTAAGTCACTGATGCCTCCTCAACAGGTGTTTACTCGTGCAACCAGACTGGCAACTGGGTCCCACCCATTCACAGTCAGGTTAGCCAAATGCAGATGACAATTCCACTCCTGCAGTTTCATCTCTCGCACTTCCCGCCTGTGGAACTCGCTCCCATATTCTTGCTTTCCTGATGGCTACAACCTCCAGAAATTTAAATGCAAAGTCAATACTCATCTACTAACCAATGGACTCTAGCTCTCTCCCCTCCCGTGTATAACCTTCCCTTTCTCTCCACCTATGTATCCGTCATCGCACCTGCTTTCTCAGCTTTCTATTGTTCCTTTCTAACTAGTTTGTACTCCTCACTCTTTTCTAATTAATCTTTTTACATTTATGTAACCCCCTGCACATCAGTGGCGTTTCCGCCTTGCTCGGGGTGAAATGATTAAAAAAAAAAAAATCTCATAGCTGCATATTATCTAATTTATATTCAGTAAATTATTGCAAATACATGGTTTTGAAGTTAATAAAAAATTGAATATTTTGATTTATTTAGAAATTCTATACAGTGTGTAATTAGTTCTAACTAAAAAGAAACATTACATGCAACTTTTATAATCTCTTTTAACCATTTCACAGTAACAAGGTAACGTTTTTTTATATAATATAAAATATATAATAATACAATATATAATACAATATATAATAATACAATATATAATAATACAATGTGCATACAAAGAAAAACTAACGAAAGCAATTGAGTAGAAAGCTTTCATTTGGAATGCAAAGTGAGATAATAGTAAGATGATTATGGGAATAATAAACATGTACATCTCACAGACCATTGGCAGGTAGCATAACGGTTAGCAGGTCAGAAAGAGAAATCAGAAAGTCAAGTTCTAATTCAAGTCAAGTTTATTATATTCACTTCCACATAAATACTTCTCCCAGCAGCTTAGCTACATGTTAAATAGCAAGGCAGACTGGGTTCTCTAACAATGGTTGGCAGTCAGTCTAGGAGAAAGAAACTTCAAATGTTAAATAGCAAGGCAGACTGGGTTCTCTAACAATGGTTGGCAGTCGGTCTAGGTGAAAGAAACTTCAAATGTTAAATAGCAAGACAGACTGGGTTCTCTAACAATGGTTGGCAGTCGGTCTAGGAGAAAGAAACTTCAAATGTTAAATAGCAAGACAGACTGGGTTCTCTAACAATGGTTGGCAGTCAGTCTAGGAGAAAGAATCTTCAAATGTTAAATAGCAAGGCAGACTGGGTTCTCTAACAATGGTTGGCAGTCGGTCTAGGAGAAAGAAACTTCAAATGTTAAATAGCAAGACAGACTGGGCTCTCTAACAATGGTTGGCAGTCGGTCTAGGAGAAAGAAACTTCAAATGTTAAATAGCAAGGCAGACTGGGTTCTCTAACAATGGTTGGCAGTCGGTCTAGGAGAAAGAAACTTCAAATGTTAAATAGCAAGACAGACTGGGTTCTCTAACAATGGTTGGCAGTCAGTCTAGGAGAAAGAAACTTCAAATGTTAAATAGCAAGGCAGACTGGGTTCTCTAACAATGGTTGGCAATCGGTCTAGGTGAAAGAAAATTCAAAAGCCAATCTTGAAA